>NW_019104521.1:519495-549037 GCF_001995035.1 Momordica charantia | reverse complement strand
GAATTCAGGGAACGTAAGGTATGACCTGAAGGATTGGGGGTATTTATAGCTCGTCGGAAAAATTTCCCCACCGTACACGTGTAATCAACGAGCGGCTAGGATCCTCCCTAAGATCCGAAGCGTCGGAATATTTGAATATTCCGACGATAAATCTACCGCAACGGTTATATTTTCCCACGAATAGGAAGTCGCCACGCGTCCAAAGCAAGTCGAATGAACTTCTCTGCCAGGTCGAGATCGGACCAGACGGAGAGGGGGCCAATGTTTGGGGAAGAGAATACCCTGGACACGTGGAGGACCCCTATTAGTGCTCCAAGATGACTCATGAGTCATACCCAGCTCGGACCGCCGAGATCACCACCACTAACGTTGACAGATGCTAAGTATGAAGGCCGAGGTGAACCTGGCCGAGGTCCGATCTACCGGGAAGCTCGGTAGGGGCCGATGTGAGCTACTGTTAGCGGCGTGATTATCGGGTGTAACCGTCGGTCCCGAGATTACCGGGTGTAACCGACGGTCCCGAGATTACTGGGTGTAACCGTCGCGAGATTAGCGGGACTACCACCAATAAGTAGAGGACCTCACTCCACGATCAAATACGATGATTTCTGACCTCGAACTAAACTGGAAATCCGACCTATACTGACTTGATCGTCGGAGTGCTCACCTTTTTGTGCAGGTCCGACCAAGTATTCAGATCGGTCCGGAGGCCGAGTTCGAGCTGCAATCTGAAATACACTGTTGTGCATATCCTTGCATAAACACGATGTATTGTGGATGGCGAAAAGATAGATTATTGACTTGAATAGTTGGATCGAGGAGGATATGCACTAAGAAAAAGGGTGAGCTAACATTAGCGTAGTGCCGACATACACTCGAATGCTTAGAGTCAGTATGAAAACTAAAGAAAGAGATTATTTGAGAGGAAAAATTGAGTACAGTGGGAGTAGAGTGGTTTTCATTGTGCTAGGAGGGGGAGAAATTGTGTTACACCTTGATTGCTTGGGACTCCGGGGTCCGTTGCCTGCTTCCCCAAGCAAACTTGGGGACCTAGTTTGCATGTGATGTCAGGGTGTGGCATCACCTGCATGCAGGTAAGGGTTGTGGCGGTGCTATGGAGAGGTGGACAATGGGCATGACCACTGCGATATGCTCGTTATGTACGTGGATTGCGTACGGGCGCGGTCCTTTAGAAAGGGGCACGACTGCGACTATGCCCACTGCATGAGTTGCGCACAAGCACGGTCCCTCCGAGAAGAGAGAGTGTAGATGGGGGCAGTTCCTGATCACGTAGTGGAGAGAGAGGGAACGACTGCGGGGCCACGTTCTCTTAACATAGAGAGAAGGTGGGTCGCGAGGGCCATGCTCTCTTAAGGTGGAGAGAGAGGGTATGACCACAGGACTGCACTCTCTTGGCGTGGAGAGAGGAGTGGCTATAACGGCTATGACAAAGGGTGTCGCGGCCAAGGCGAAGCCATATCCCTTTGGAAGTGTTGACCGCACCTTTTGGAACTACCCAACCGAGATAAAATCTGTTTATTTAAATGTTAGAAATAATATTACTATACATGTAACTATTTAGTGGTGAAGTCGAATTTTTTTTATAAGGTATACAAACCTATGTAATCTTTTAACTTTGAACATTATACGAGAAAAAACTTTAAAATTTGTAACTTTTGTGTATAATAATTTTTATTTTTGAATAAAAAAAATGGGACAATTGCACGCTTCATTTTGTACTCTACCATCAACTATACTTTAAGTAGGTTGTAACACCAATAAAATTGTTAATAAGGAAACACAATTTTCAATAACTAAAAGTAAAATCATATCAGTATTTAACGCATGCGTTACAAATTTTACTGTTATCAATAAATGAAATTATTAATTACCAAACATAGAACTATCAATCAAATTTAATATTTTACCAAAGTCCCAAATATACGAAAAAGAAAAACTCAATCCATAATTAATAAAAAAAAAACGTAATTAAATGACGTGGCTGCCACAATTCGGCTACCCATCCCAATTATTGGATGAAGGGTCAAAACATAACTTTTAATTTATCTCTCAATACATTAAACAGTCAACAATATAAATATTTGTCTCAAATCATTTTTTCGAAAAATTTCCGATAAAAATGAATGGTTAAAACATAACAATTTAATAATTAAATTTTGTTGAGGCAGGATTCTGTCGAGCTATCAAAGATCGGCCACGTGATACTAAGGAGGAACTAGTGAGGTGTGACTTTGAGTAAGAGGGGAACAAACACACATACGCTCAATTTAGAAGAGGTACGAGCTACGATAAGTCATTATCAGAGTAGAATTGCTTACCAACGCGAATAGGTAGAGTGTCCCTTTTATACTTGGATTATTGGACTTGAGATCGGAATCTTCTAGTTGGTCTTATGGAACTAATTAGACAAATTCCCAACTTATAGTGTCCAACTCAATTTTGTGTGCATGTAAGTTTCTTTCATTAGTTTGTTGACAATTTTTAATGATCCTGAGTTGAGTTGTCAAGTCTATATATTTTTTTTATTTTTCCTCTAACAAATTTTAGTTTTTAACGATCTAGTATTTGTATTTTAAAATTAACAACGGTGTAATTGCTGAAATTTAATATGTAATTATAAAAACTAAATTGTTACCTACTTAAAATAAATCGTTAAAAATTAAAGTTTCAAATATTCAATTACAAAAATATAGAAATCAACCGTAGGTAATTTTAACTGACAGGAATTGACAGCGAGACAAGTGTGAGAGAGAAACATTATTAACCTGTACTTATGGGATGATTAATTTATGTTGAATAGAGTGGTCACAGTCCACGTCATTTAGAGCAACACATACGAGTGAGTACATTAATTGATTAACAACCCATTATTAAGACAAAGATAGCGACACCCGCCCCACTGGGTTCATTTAATTTAATCTGTTTATACGTATAACATAATTATTCTTTTAATTAAAACAATACCCCCCACGTTGGACCCTTCCATCTTATATTAAAATATTCACATTTTTACTATTTAATTATTTCATTTTTATTTTGGATCAATTAGGACCAAAATGGATCGAGTCAACCGAGTGGACAGAGGTCCAACTGATAATACCGATGCTTAAGAGATTAATATTGTTACACTTAAAATAAATAATAATGTTCTGTATTTTAAAATAATACTTGTCTTTGTACTAAGAATACTCCGGAGGAGAATATAAAAATTATTACAAGATTAAAAATAATGGCAATTATTGAGAGAGAGAGAGAGAGTGAGAGGACTTTGTTATTATAATAATAATTGGTCACCATAAAGGGTGAGGCTTGACGGGGTCAATTCGACAATTGAATGGTTTTTTGAATCAACGTCAAGTTCTTTTATGACGTCATAAAAACTAAGATTTTAAATTACTCCTAAGCCAACGAATAAATGACGCAAAAATTAATCAAATAAACAATACATTCAAAATATGTAAAATAAATGATATAAAATACTCAAACTTAATCACACAGTCCAGTAGATAAAAAAAAAAACACTCGAATCTACCTAGCAATTAGAATAATTAATATCTATAAAATAAAATCATCCAATTATAACTATGCCCATAGGAAATCTTCAAAAACCATTAAAACTTAATTAATTATGAGTATTAATAGTACAACTGGTTAAAATACCAACTTTAAATTGCAATATTTACCAGAGTTGATCAAATTAAAAGTTAAAGTCTATGGTCCAGAAAAAAATTAAGAAAATATTTAAATATTATTTGGTTCAAGTACTTCCCACTTTAATCTATTTTGACCAATGTACTCTCAGCTTTCCATGTGTTCATTTTAGTTAAAACAATTCTTAAAAAGTACATATTAATTTTGGTAACTTTATCTCATTTTCTTTAAATCATAATTACAATCCACTCGAAATATAGTTATAAATTTATAAAAAATTTTAAGGTAAATAAAATTTTACAAATAAGAACTAAAATGGTAATTTTTTAAAAGGATAGATGTTTTGAAAATACCAATATTAAAATTAATAAAAAATAAAAAATCGAAATTACAAGAATATTTCGTGTGGGTGTTATCCAAGACGCAGTGCTTCTTCCAATGGGCGTTGGTGAAGTGGTCCAAAAAAGATTACACAGAGGATTGCATGGGAATTAGGAGCTGGCGGTTGCATGCATGCAATTCAAAATGCAGAGTCCCCAAAAAATCTTCATTTAAAAAAAAAAAAGCGAATTTTAATTTTATATTGATGAGCTGGCTGTCACCAGCCGGGACCAATCTTCTATTTTTTCGTATAAAGGCATACGTGTCACGCACAGTTTTATTTCATTATTCAAAACCATTCAATTTGGTCAAACCATAGTACTTTTATTACATCAATATTTTCATTATTATCTTTTCCCGTAATAATCCATTCGTCGAGAAAGAAATATATTTTTGTTTTAAGTTACATTTTAGTTTCAAAATTCCATGATTACTTGGTTCAGAGTTATCCAAGTTTCAAATATTATATTTTAGAATTTGAAATTCATATGATTTTGTTCGTAAATTTATTCCATATGTATCTAATATGGATGTATATTTTATTGATTTATATTGTTAGTAGATATTTATACTTGGAGAAATATTTGAGATCACATATTGAAGATATAAAAGGGAAGAAATTAAAAAATTTATCGAAATAATTGATTAAAATTTAAAAAAAAAAACTTAAATAGTCTGTTTCATGAAATGATATGTTGTCTAAAATTGGAAAAAATATTTTCTTAAATTTTAAACGAAAACAAAATAGAATCAAAGTTGAAATATAAAAATGTAATTTAAACTAAACTGATATTAAGATATTTATTTAAATAAAAAAGCATATTATAAACGTAATTTTTTTAAAAATGATGGTATTATTTGTTTTAGTAGTTGCACTTTTAAAAATGATAATTTTAATATTTTTATTTTTATTTTTATCCCATTTATTTTCTATAATTTTAGCATGTTTTTTTAAATGTATAATTTTAACTTGACATTTCACTCACTAAATATTTTAAATTGTAACCATACATCCACGTTAAAAATTTTATTATATACAATTTAATTTGTGTTGAAATTTTATAAATATAAATCAAAATAATTACTTTTTAAAAGTATATGACCACAGAGATTCTAAATGTACATAAACTAAAATTAACAAAAACTTAAAAATAGAAAGGTCGAAAATGGCTTTATCACTTGAAATGAGCCAAAACTAAAAGTGAAAATAGAATATTGTATTAAATCCCATGAAAATTATAATAAATGATTAAATTATGACATAGACACTGCATGCAATGAGGTAACGAAGTTTATTTATTATTCATGGCAACCTCTTTTGTACATAATAGATGCCGTTAAAAAAAAAGTTGAATATATAAATAAATAAATATCTATATATCTATATATATTATTTATTCTTATTATTTTTGAAAAAACCAACTTTGAAAGTGTGAAAAGTACTGTTCCTTTCAAAATCTTTTCGAGACCATCCTCTGTTCCAAGAGAGGTCCCCATGGGAAAAACCAGTAGTTCCTGACACTCAAAAGAGACCACAAGTTTGTACTAAAAAAAAAGAAAAAAGAGAAAAAAAACATTTTTTTTTTCTGAAACATATAATTACAAGTCTCTGAACCAAATATAATTTTGAACCAGAAAGTCACTAAAAAATAAAAACAAAAATTACCGACGTGGTAAAATAGATGAAATAACGCGACCATTTTAATGGAAAATAAAAAGAAAATTAGAAAATTGGGTGTGAATATTGAGATTTAAATCTAGAAGCATAGAGTAAGCTTTTTAAGGGGTGCATGTGCAGAAGATTGAAATGGCACATGGGTGTTCATGTCCATGCCTTGCCTGTGGTCCAACAATATCAAAAATACAACCATCATCTTATTTGTGACAATGAGATCTAAAAAGGCCAACTCCCTCCACCCATTTTTTTCTTCATTTAATTCCTCTTATATTTTCATCTACTCCATATAAAGTGAATGCTATTTTTTTCGTGAAAATAAACTATATGTTATACATATATATGTACGACCATGGTATAAATCTTAGTAACGACCTGATTGTTCAGGTATGATGTTAGGTTATTGGTGTATGTTAATTTGTTGTATATAGAATAAATAAAAATGAATATATTTGGTAATTGAAAATCTGAAAGCAATAATGAATATAACAGAAAAAAAAAACTTAATTTGGATTTTTAATCCATGATTTAGATTTAATTCGTTGATATATATATTTTATCTAACAAACAGTAGGATATGTGACATGAAACAGTTGTAATTAATGGGAAGCAAATATGGATTAAGATTAGTCGCATGAAAGGCAAAATTTGACCAACAAATTGACAATAAATGTATGTACGACGGTAATTATGTTGAATAATAATAATAAAAACTATAATTGTGTTATATGTGATATTAATCGAAAATTGCTATCATTATGTATAGTCATTTGCCTTTTTTGACATTAAATTGTGGAAAGGTGACTTTAAGCTATTTTATTATCTCTATAATTCATTATCACTTTTAAGTTTTGAAAGTTTTAGTATTTTGATAAAATTTGGGTATTATTGTCTTCTGACAAGTTCTAGATCCGTAACTTAATATTCCAAAAAATAACTAAATATTATGGTGGATAAAATTTTACACGGATACAAATTAAATTATTATAGAAATAATAGATTGATTTTAAAAAGAAAGAAAAAATCTCAAATTGATGGTACTTTAACCGGGTTTAGTTGAGAAAGTTTGGTCCACTTCCGTATATGAATGGGAAGCCCATGAATCAACTAAAGCCCAATTTGGTGTAAAATGCAACGTAACGAACTGGGCCTGGGCCTGGGCCTGG
The DNA here is from genome assembly GCF_001995035.1 of Momordica charantia. Next base: position 542,143 of record NW_019104521.1, on the reverse strand, counting down.
TAAGTCATGATTAATTGGCATAATCTACATTAGGTCTTCCAATTCTTCAAACACTGCAAATCTCTCACATGCTTCCTTGTATATTTAAATTAAACAACCTAAAGATGTAGGTTGAAGACTTATGGAACCAAAGATCACCAACCATATGGATCATGCTAATTTTCTGATACAATATCAGCAAAGTTACCTTTGGAATCTGACAATAGCGGATGGCCTATTTAATAGATAGAGTTCTTATTTCTTATTTTTGTTTACTCATTTTTAATAAAGAAAAGCATTGGCCCAACCACTCTAGATTCAAGTACGATAAAACAATCTTTTTATTTATGTTTGAGAATATCTGTTTTTTTTAATTATTTTTAATATGTGAGTGTTCGAGCCAGCTTACACGCACTGTTTAACGAGGAAAATCGCTATGCCACGTGGAGGACGGAGAGTCGCACATGTAAATAATAATTTCGTGTGGATACTCATTGAACCTTTCGAGGAGGATCACTAATAATTTACTCTTCATTTTACCCATGATAAGGGTCCGATATGTTTTGAGACCGACATGCCAAGTCCGACGTGTCCGACCTGCCGTTCGACACAAGTAACCTCGGGAGGTCTGTCGGATCCCAAACCTATAAATGGAGGACACCATTTCTACACCAGGTATCGAATTTCTCCTCGAACTTGCTATTGAGTCTGAACTGTTTTACTGACTTAAGCATCAGAGAGTTTGTCCTCTTATGCATGTCATTTCGTAGCTTACATTTCTGACTTTGACTAGGTCTGAGCTCGTCCTAATTTCTGTATGAACACGTACCTTGACTAATCTCACGAGACAACCACTGACCCTACAACATTTGGTGTCGGAGAACACATAGGAATTACTAATTCGTAAGGTAGGTGGTCATCATGAGATTTGAAAAGTAGGAATTAGACAAAATAAATTTATTTGGGTCGTTTCCAAATTTTCGGACAAATAAAAAATATAGTTCCCTTATATATTTCTTGTATATTTGGAAGTCAATATTAGTTCACACTCTTTTTTATTCCTTTAGTATGAATTTTGATCTGCATTCCTTTGTATTTATTAAACGACCATTTTTAGACTAGAAAAATTAGCAATTTTGTATTCAACAAAGCTTTTGAGCATTTCGTTCACATTATGGGAGAGGAGAGAGAAGAACGTAGGTTAACTCGAATAGCTTAGAAGGAAGAATTGGCTCTTATGTTAGATTCAGTTCATTCTTACAGCCAAAAAAAAAAAAAAAAAAAGCTAAATGGCTTAAATATTTAAAACCACAATTATTTCATAACTTTTGGTATATAGTTTGTTAAAAGAAAAAAATCTAATACTCACAACTTAAATACTTTAATTTGACAGTTAAAATTTTTGAATATGCCTCTTTAAGTAAAATTATGTTTGATAATATTCTCAAGAAAACAATTAAAACAACATATCCACCCATGATAACTGTTGTTAATAGTGGTCCTAAGATAAGAGTTGAGATGAAATATTAAAAATTTAGTAATATATGTTACTACACGTGATATATTGTTGGTAGTGCCCAAGTAGAAGTGTCGCAGGCTATAATGTAGAATTTGTACGCGATGCAATCTTTAATAGTCTACTGTTGGCCGAAGCCAATGTCCGGGACTCATTCTAACTGAAACAAGGGGCGAGTCTTTACCAACTTTCAAGTAAAGGGTTTTGGCTTGCCAAGTTCTACCACAAAACCACCGTCATCATCATTTTCACGAATACTACGAAGCACTCGAGCTCGGACCGTTATGGTGGGAGAGTTTAAGGGGATTCCCATTTGCTGGACTTCAAGGTGATGTAATACAATATATCCACAACAGCTTGATTAGCTACTTTTACCATTCTCACAAATTCAAAGCTTGTACCTTATATTCATAATAAATATGATCAAACTATTTCTCAAGTAAAAACCAAACAAAGAAATTCTAATGAGATCAAAGGCAAAAAAATAATATTACATTTTGTTTGTTGTAATGGTTAATAGCTTTCCCTGCGCATTCTTGAAGCTTTTTTGAATGTACTCAACTCCCAGATGTAGGCTCAATACGACAAAGAACAAAAGTATCGAGGAAAGAGGGCATATAAAAACTTTGTATCCATACCTACACTAAAAAGATATAATAAAGAAATAAACAAGAGGGAAATAACAATATAATTAAGAGAATTAAGATGAAGAAATTAAATCTCAGTTTTCTTCAAGGCAAGATAGTATTTTATCAACTCTTCTTTAGTCATATCAGGGAGACCGCTAAAAAAAACAATATCAGCATTGAAGAGTTGGGTTGAACTTGAAGAAGCCATAAAAAATATTTTAACAAATTACGATAATCAAGTAGGGATACTTATTTGGAACAACCTAATATGTAGAGTGAAAAACATTAATGTCATAAACCCTCCTTAATAAAACATGAACTTTTACAGAACCTCCATTCTAAACCTTCTATTATTCTATAAAAGATCTGTAGATAAACCTTTTTACAAGTTAAAATAAAATAACATACAAATGATATGTAACTTGAATCACTCTCGGTAGCTGAAGCTAATCCACCCTTCTCTATGATACTCAGGTAGAACCGTAAGAAACAAATGATAAACAGTGATTGGTGGTAAGTTAATTGGAAAAATAATCTCGCATAAACAACTGAAATTTCAATCTCTTTTAAAACTTCATAAAATCTCTACAACTAAAACTCAAATAAAACATTCTCATAAGAAACTTGTAACGACACTTACTAATCTAGGAAAACCAAAAAACAACGCTCCAAAGTCCAAAATTCGGACTAGGATTATGAATGCGAATTTGACACCTAATTGCCCTGACATTATCTCGCATTCCATCCTTTTCGACCTGCTGTAAAAACACTTTCTGGATTTGTAGATGAATTTGGAATATGGTAATCTGTAGACCAATAAGCACACCAGCCACCAAAGCAGCATATATATTGTTTTCTTTTCAAATATTTGTGCTTGCACGCGTGTGCGCGGGCGAGCTTGTGCGTGCGTGTATGCATGTGTGCGCACGTGCGTGTGCATATACGTGTGCGTACACGCGTGTGTGTGCATACGAGCGTGCGTGCGAGCTTGTGCATGCGTGTATGTGCATGTGTGTGTGTGCGCACGCACATGCATGTGCGTGTGTACGTGTGCGTGTGTGCTAGCTCGTGAATTTCATTATCAATTTCCAACCTACCTTTACTTCTATTATGATTTTTAAAAATATTTTATTTTATTTGATTTCACAAACTTCAAAAAATAATTATTCAAGTTATTTTATCGTTATTTGCTAATAAAATGTTAGATAAAAAAATTATTTCATTTCACAAACTTCAAAAAATAATTATTTATTTAAGGCCAAAGCGAATACAGTTGGCATATACCTCCAACGTGAGGTTGTGAGTTCGATCCTCCACCCCCACTCCACCCCACATGTTGTACTAAAAATAATTATTTAAGTTATTTTAACGTAGTTAGTATTTACTAATAAAATGTTGGATCACAATCTAATATTAATTATATAAATAGCTAACTAATATTAATTATGAAGGATATTATAAAAATAGTAGAAAATTGTGAACATATCATATTTCATGTGTAACTATAAATGATATTACCAAAAATAAAAAATAAAAAATATTAAGATAAATATTTATTTTCAGTTTGTTTGTTGCTAAAAGGTTATGATTTTTTCTAACTGCTCAAGAATTAAGGACATGAGAATGATTTTAAAATTAGTGATTTTGATAAAAGAGATTTTTTTATAATTAATTTTAAGAAACTGATTTTAATATAAAAGAATATTTGACAAAATTTTTAAACAGAGAAAAGTTTAGGAAAAAATAAAAATCTTGATGAGAAATTTTATGATGTTGAGATAAAAATTTTAGATAAAGTAAACTTAAAAAAAAAATGAAAACTAAAAATTTAGAGAGATTTAAAAAATTTTAGAGAAAAAATTAGAGAAAATAAACAAAATTATACCTAAATAAAGTTAGAAAGTGACAACAATTTTAGAAAACGAACAAAAAAAAATTCTTAAAATTTAAGGTGAATAGAATTTTAAAAACTAAAATAATAAAAATCTTTAAAAATAATTTTTTGGTCAAAAATTATGTGGAGAATCATCCCACTGGTGATTGACGGGAATCACATCTAAAATCACTTCTGAATCATTTTGTCAAATATTATATTTTAAAATAAAAAGTAATTCTAGCCATGTCAAAATCACTTCCAAATATTTTTTAAGTCGATGATGTTAAAATAATTTTTAAATAACATTTTTAATAAATTTCTTTACCTTTGAGTTGCTGCAACAATATTTTAATGGTTAGACTATTTCGTGGTAGATTTGAATTCCATAATTATAATTATGAGCAAATTTAGCTGAATGTTCAGTGCATTTAAGGTTATGAATATGATATTTGATCCAACTTTCATAGAAAGTAAACTACTCACATTCAAACTTTTTGGTGCTTAATATAATATAATATATATATATATATATATATATATATATATATTTATTTATTTATTTAGTACAAGGTTCTTAATAATATTAATATATATATATATATATATTTATTTAGTACAAGGTGCTTAATAATATTAATTACTAGTATTAAACATATAACAATTTTTATAAGGTCTATAATAGCTTAACTTTATTATTTTCTCTTAAATGAAAGGTTAAGTAAGCAAATTTCGATCATTAATGATATTTAAATTATTTCACCAAATCAAATTAGATATATATTTTTTCTTTTCCCTTGAGTAGAACAAGTGGGGGCAGAATTTGAACTTACGACCTTTTGGTTGGAGATGAGAGTTAAACTATTTGAGCTATAATTGAGTCGTCTGTCTATCATGGCTGGAGTCGTCGGGTTATCGTTGCCACTTGCTGCTCTCGAGTTGTCTGTCTAGCTTGGTATCCACTGGAGTTCATGGGGACCGCTGTCAGATATGTGGGTTCGATAGCCCATGGTTGATTTGTGCCGCAGATCTTGTCAACATGCATGCAATTTTGATAGTCAAAGAATTTTGGGAGAAGCTCGAAATGTTATGTTAGGCAAAGGGTATCTCAAATCGGATGTACATGAATGAGTAGTTTCACACGCTTTAAATTGAGGAAGGTACGAAAATCTCAAATCATCTGGATATCCTCAATAACATCATCTTTGAGCTGGAGTCGATCAAATAAAGATAGATGACGAAGATAAGACACTTAAACTCATCGTATCACTCCAAGCCCATCTTGATGTATGAGAAGAAGAAGACTGAATAGTGAAAGACGTATTTCACATGAGTTTTAACACTAGTAGCTAACAATTGGAAGAATAAATATTTCGTTCAAAATAAAGGTTGTTGCTTGAGATGCAGTTTGGACACATGAAGAAAAATTTTCTTAACAGAGTCGGTTCGTCAAAGGACTCTAGTTCAGATACTGATAGTGTTTCTTTCGTCAAGGGAGATGATAAATTCTCGTGAAGAGAGAAATAATTCATCCTCATGGTATGTCTGCTTTACCATAATAGAGGATGTGATGTTAGCAGTTACACAAGTTTACACATGAGCATTGACTTGGTGGTTATGTAGGGTGTGTGTGATGGAAGTTATATCGATGACTTAAAAACTCACAGGTAAGCCAAGTAGGTGGAAGTTGCACTATATTTCAGCATGATTTATTAACATGTGACGAGGAAGAAAAATATTGGAAGGCTACATTCCAAGTTGTCTACTTTTATGGTGGAGTAGTTATAGCTCTTTGAATTGAGAATTATTATTGTCGGTGAAGAAAATGTGCGCAGTAGAAGCTGTAAAATCTTCAATATCTTGTCAAAGTGGAATTTATCAGATTTTGACAAAATATTAGAAATTGATTGTCTCACATCAGAATCATACGGAGCATGCTCTAAGTGTTACAAAAGGAGTCAAACAACTTTGAACTTTATCTATCTCAATTGAAACGCTTTAAGCTTGTTATATTAGGTGTGTTAATTGAGCCAAAGCAAGGTAATTGACATATACCTCAAACCAAGAGSTCGTGAGTTCGAATCCTCCCAACATATTGTACTTAACAAAAATAGCTGTGTTAATCGAGTAATATTGGTCTAAATATATTGTGTAATTCGGGTCGCCCATTAAAACTTGAATCAAGTTAAGCCCAATTTGGAGTAAAATGCAATGAAACGTACTGGGCCTGGGCCTGGGCCTCGTAAGTTCTGATTAATTCGGCATCTACGTTAGGTCTTCCAATCCTTCAAACACTCACAAATCTCTCACATGCTTCCTCTGTCGATCGTTCGAAGAATCGAGTTGATTTCCCGCCATTTTTCATCAACTCTCCATTCCGTTCCAATCTCATCCTGCAGCTGCAAACTGACCAAGAAATCATGCATCCAATATCTCCGGAACTGCAAGTCAATGGATCAATTCAAACAAATTCAGACTCATATATTTCGAATCGGTCTCGAACAAGACAGAGACACTCTCAACAAGTCGATGGCGTTCTGCGCAGATCCATCTCTCGGGAACTTGCGCTATGCGGAGAGGGTTTTCGATTACATTCAAGAACCATGCTTGTTTGTCTACAATGTGATGGTTAAAGCGTATGCCAAAAGGGGGATCTTCAGAAAAGTTATTTTGCTTTTTCAACGTCTGAAGGAAGATGGGCTGTGGCCCGATAATTTTACTTACCCGTTTGTTCTGAAAGCAATTGGTTGCTTAAGGGACTTGTGCCATGGTGAAAAGATTCATGGCTTTGTGGTGAAGACGGGGATGGACTTTGATAATTATGTTTGCAATTCACTTATGGATATGTATGCTGAATTGGGCAAAATCGAGTATGCTGAGAAGTTGTTCGACGAAATGCACACAAAAGATTCAGTTTCTTGGAATGTTCTTATTTCTGGGTATGTTAGGTGTCGGAGATTTGAGGATGCTATTAACACCTTTAAGGAAATGCAGCGAGAGAGCAATGTGAAACCGGGTGAAGCTGGTATAGTCAGTACTCTTTCTGCCTGTACAGCTCTGAAAAATTTGGAGCTTGGGGAGGAAATTCACAACTATGTTAGAAACGAGCTTGGGTTTACCACTATAATCAACAACGCACTGTTGGATATGTACGCAAAATGTGGGCGTTTGAATATTGCCCGCAAGGTGTTTGATGAAATGCCGATGAAAAATGTGATTTGTTGGACCAGCATGATTTCTGGCTATATAAACTGTGGTGATTTAAAAGAGGCTAGAGACTTGTTTGATATAAGTCCAGTTAGAGATGTTGTTCTGTGGACAGCTATGATTAATGGGTATGTGCAGTTCAACCATTTTGACGAGGCTGTGGCATTGTTTCGCAAAATGCAAATTCAGAAGGTGAAACCGGATAAGTTCACTGTGGTTGCTCTTCTTACAGGTTGTGCTCAGTTGGGAGCTCTAGAGCAAGGGAAGTGGATGCATGGATACCTAGATGAAAACAGAATAACAATGGATGCTGTGGTTGGGACTGCACTAATTGAAATGTATTCCAAATGCGGATGTGTGAATAAATCGTTAGAAATTTTCTATGAGTTAGAGGAGAAGGACACGGCATCTTGGACGTCGATTATTTGCGGTCTTGCCATGAATGGGAAGACAGGGGAAGCACTTAGGCTGTTCTCAGAAATGGAACTTGTGGGAGCTAAACCTGATGATATCACCTTCATTGGTGTTTTAAGTGCCTGTAGTCATGGTGGACTGGTTGAGGAAGGGCGTCGGTTTTTCAACTTGATGAAGAAGGTTTACCGAATTGAGCCAAAGGTAGAACACTATGGGTGTGTAATTGACCTCCTCGGTCGAGCTGGACTGTTGGATGAAGCAGAGGAATTGATTCAAGAGATTCCTAATGAAAATGACCAAATTTTGGTTCCACTGTATGGTGCCTTACTTAGTGCTTGCAGAATCCACAACAACGTTGACATGGGTGAAAGGCTATCCAAAAAACTGGTAAATTTTGAATCATGTGATTCTAGCATTCACACACTTCTTGCAAATATATACGCTTCTGCTGACAGATGGGAAGATGCAAAGAAGGTGAGAAGGAAAATGAAAGAACTTGGAGTTAAAAAGATGCCAGGATGTAGTTCGATCGAGGTTGATGGCATCGTTCACGAGTTCCTTGTCGGGGATCCATCTCATCCAGAAATGATAGAGATATGCTCCATGTTGGATAGAGTGACTGGACCATTATTAGGATCAAAGGAATTTCAGTTCGAATTCGAAAGAGTGGTGCCACTTCGCTTGGACACTCAATTCTGGAGTTTGGTAGAATTTTAAGGGATTTACCATGAGGGAAGATGGAGTTCTACAATACAGATGGTGACATAAAACAGGGATACAAAGAAAAAGCTTCGCTGTTGATGGAGAGTTAACTATTGCAGAGGATTTGATTCTTAGCGATAGAGCAGCTGACTTCTGGATAATGAGATCTTATAAAGCAAGTGGCATCGGACTTGGACGTAAAGGGCATGTAGCCAGAGAATCGAGTCGAAAGTGAAAGTCACCAAGAACGGGTGAAATGCTCTCGAAACCATTTATTAAGTGACATAGAGAGCATTGGGGTGATTCATTAAAGCAAGAAAAACACCCAACAAACTATGAAGATCCAGACTGCATCAGTTATTAGCTTTGTTAGAAAGCTAAGTGACTAGTTTACTGATGGGAGGAGAGGTTGCTGAGAATAATTCTAATGATTTTGATTTTTGAGCACTGTCATTCATGGAAAATATTCTTTTACTAATTATAGGAATCTGTTTCTGCTAATTATGTGCAGATTAAACTGTTGCATCATGTAATACTATTCTCTATGCTTAGCAAATCTTCTGGTCTAAATGTTAAAATTAGTGTAGAAAAAGGATGGATTGAAGTTTGAATTGATAATTTAAATATATATTCTTCTTATTTTTAATATAATTTCTAATAAATAAATAATGATAATAATTTTGAATTAGAATATGAACATTAAATTTATAGATAACACCAACAAATTTTGAAGTATGTAAGCAAATGCATGCCCTATTAGCAACTTGGCAAGTAGCCCTTTACTTTCCAGATCGATGCATCTTTTCAGTGGTTGCTTTTAAAAATGGGGCTACTTTTGTAAATTACAATATTATGTAACATATATATATATATATACACATATTGCTCTTATTAACTATTATGAGAATATTATTTACCTAAAATCACTATTAATAAATTCATAATTATAAAATGATAACAATTTTAGTTATTATTATTGATGATTGAAAAAATGACAACAATTTAATGATTCTTAATTAAATTACAGTAAGCCATTCCTAAAAACAAACTAAATGAAGCAAAAAATAAATAATAATAATAATAATAAAGAACAACCTTTTTCTATTTATTAAGACAACAGTTATTTTAATAAGTATTATCTGATTGAAGTTTAACTCAATTATCAAATAAGTATTGAACATAACGAAATAGGTGTGATGCTTAATTATATTGAACGTATAAAATTAAGAATAGGAAATAAGATTTGACAATTTTTTTTTTTGACAAAATAAGATTTGACAATTTATTGTATAAAGTTGATGAATAATTATATTGAAATTCAAATACTACTGCCACGTGGTATATATTAATTAAAAGAACCGTATATCCATTATGTAACTGTAGAGTATGGTATTGAATTAGGCCATGATCTTTAAAGTAACATATATAATTGATTACGTGGTCCCTCCAAAGAATCAAAGCTTTAAAGGTCGATGTCGATAGAAATGTTGAAATCTTAATTTCACGAAAATATCGATAAAAATATCAATATCGATGGATATTCTTATAAAAATGAGAGAAATTAAAAAATAGTAAAAAATATTTAAGTTAACAAATAAACATTTTTCTATTTCTAAATAAGTTTAAAATAACTAATATTAATATTATGTATATATTAGTAAAATTTTGTTGATATTTTTTATATTTTGTCAATTTTTTTGATAATATAATAGAAATATCGATTTACCTCTTGTGTTGATGGAAATGATTTTTTTTTTTTTTTTTGAAAGAAATGACCGATGATTATAGCAACATAATTGGAGCAGATCATGCATAAAAATCACACGTGCTTCAATCTAAATCATTGGGTCCCACTTGACGATGATCTTGATTGAATCTCTTGCCATTGTCAAACTTGGATCTCGGATTTAATGATCAATTGTTTGTTTATTTCACCTTTTACATGTGTAAATATAACACCTGAAAATATGTTTATATTAATATACACTTCTAGAAACTAAAAGAAAAACGAGTTATTTTATATTTTCTTTTCTGAGTACAAGTTCAAATATTTATTATCTTTTTAAAGTCGGAATCAATTACTATTTTCATCGCCGTTTGATCAACCAAATTTAATCTAGTATATTTGAAGTACTTATCTTACACCATTAACAATTAATTTATGAATTCTTTAAAATAATATTTCTCTGCTAACCAGCACTAATAGGAGGGAAGAATGTAGAAAGAGAGCGAAGAGACAAGGAAAAATTTCCATTCTCTGAGAGAAAGATGTGAATTGATGTTTAATCAATTCCATTTTGATGGTTTATTTTGTTTTGATTTCTCACCATCTAAATTTTCTACTATAATCTTAAATTTTAAGGATCCTACTTGAAAAATACACGGAGATTTAAAGAGATTTACGACATAAATGAAATATTTTGTAAATTGATCGTAAGAAATAACTTCATGAATCTTGATTTAGTATCAGAGCTAGCAATTCAAACAAAGATTGATGAGCACAAAGACTACCATCTTGACGAATGTTAAAAATCTCGAGAAATATGTGAGATCGAATAAAGTTTATTATATTAGATAAATAAACTACTCACCCTCAATTAGATTGGAGACATGACCCATTAATTAATTTCAATAAAATAACCATAACTATTTTTGGGTCACTTATATATACCAACTCATCTCTACCCAATATCTACCGTGCTCCAACACACATATCTAAACCTCGTGAATACACAGCAACAGAGCAAAGAAGAGAGGAGGGGAGAAGATTAAGAAGAAGAAAACTGATTTTACATATAATTTTTCGGGTACGATCGAGATCATACAACAACAAAATTATTACATTTAATAACAGAAAATTGACTGACCGAATAAATGATAAAACAAACGCCCATTAGCATTAATCTGCTCTCCTCCTCCATCTCTTTTCAATTTGTTCATGCCGCCGGAGCATAGTCGTAATCTGCGCTGACATTGCCGCCGCCGCCGAAGGTGGGTGGAAGCGGAGGCGGAGGCGGTGGCGGCGGTTGGTCCAGGAAGTTCTTGTAGCCATTATTGTCCCCTTGGTCGTTGCAGTTGGAGGACTCAACGGGCTTTGAAATGGCACCCATTTTTGTTTTCCCAATTAATTCTGATTTTGATGAAGATTGGTGAGAGTTTTGATGCTTTATATAAGCATAAGCATCACAAGGAGAAATATGCACGTGGGAGATAGAATCAGCCGATCCAACGGGGGCAAATTTTCGCAAACTATGTGAAAAAAGAATAATAAACAGAATATTAGCAGCATACCATACCCATACCCATACCACACACCACTTTTTCTTTCTTTTTTATTTTTTATTTTTTCAAGAGATGTATGTTTCTTTTAGACCGGAGTAGGCAGCCTTTTAACCTTTTTGTCTCTGTATTTAAGATAGTTACCGTCCCTATATCCGTACATATGCAAGGGTAATTATTTGGTGAAGTTGCATTCTTTGTCACTTGAATCAAAGACCTCAAGAATATTTCTTGAAACTCCAAGCCACCTAAACTATCTGTGAGGATAAGAGACGTATGTTTTTCAACCATTGAATTTTTAGTGGTGGTTAGTAATTAGATGAGTATGAACGGGTTAATATCTAATTATTATTTAAAGGATAAATTTTTTTGAGAGCACCAGTGCCCATAATTCATTTTTATTTTTTATTTTACAAATAAATTTGAGAAATGCAATTAAGCAACTGAGAGCCAGAGCTATCAAATTTTTAGTCAATAAGAAACTGTTGTTCCTCTAGAAATTTTACTATCTCTAAACAAGAGCTTCAGATATTGGTTATTATAATTTGGTTATTATAATTTGAAATGCTAGGTAATAAAATCTCTAAGAAAAATACTTAGGTTCCTCGCGAGAACAACCTTGTTATTACCAGCATTAAATATTTGACAACTGAAAAAATGTAAAAATATAAATATTTTTTTTAGAAAACGATGGGTGGTTAAACATTCAATGGTGGAAAAAAGGACAAATATTTTTTAAAAAATCTTTATGTTTTTACATTTATCTCTCTAAATTGTCAAATATTTAATAGTGGTAAAGACCTCATTATCGTTGAAGCCAAGTATTTTCCAACCTTTTAACTGTTAACTACATTGTTCTAGCATTTCAAATATTTTTTACTCTAATATTGACAATTCTTCGTATAACTGTTATTTGTTATAAGTAATGTTAAAAACACTTAAAAATTAAACTACACACATGAGATCAAACAACTTTTTTTGGGATAAAGAGATCAAACAACATTAATAAATTATTTATTAAATCTCGTTCTTTCTTTATATTCCTTTCTCTCTCCAATCAATAGAGAAGTATTAAATCAAGTGTATTAGATAAAGAAGTATTCTCAATTAATTTATTGAACAAAATTTTTAATATCCATCAACAAATATAGGTATATCATATTATAGTACGAGCGAAGTCAGTGAATGCACAAGGTATATGCATGCACGACTATTATACGGTGGGTAAAGTTATAATATTATGAGAGTATCGAACTATTTATTCATACTATAGTTTGTATTTTTATACAAAATTTTTTTAACGTTACATCATTTTTAATAAGATATCGACGTTGCAGGTAATTAATGAAAAGAGTATTCATCATCCCGTAAAAATTTTGTCTTATTATAGATGACCACATCGAGTTCTAATAATACATATCATCAAACACGTTGGCGGCAGAATGGGCGTCGAGAATCTTTCAAATTTTCTTTTGGGTCGCGGAGAAAAGTTTCAAGTGTGGGCCTTTTACAATATAATCGAATCTATTCTCTACTTTTCTTTCCTTTATTGGAATGTTAATGATGTATGCGCATACATGGCATGCACACATAGATGATCTTTTATTATTTACTTTAGATAAAATACTAATTATCTCATTAATAAAAAAATTACAATTCAGTATTTAAAAATAGAATTTATTTCTTTTAATTGTCAAACACGGTAATGCATAATAGGTCCTCACTCGTCACGACCTGAGTATTTTTCTATCTCTAATTAATTGTAGTAATCGGTCTCCAATATTATTCTTTTATACACATTTTATATTTCAAACATTATGATAATTAATGATAATATTCAATGGACTACTTTTAATTTCTTTCATTACACTAAAACCATGTTCCCAAGACTGTTTTTGTAATGGTTTCAAGAAATTCTTTTCAACTAAGTGTTCAAATTCTATTTTAAATTCCATAATAAAGAATAATTATTAAAATGCATGGAATATAATTTTAACCACTATGTATATCTCCACCCATATTGTCTATTTTAAATATAATCCTCATTGATTTTATTTTTTGTTTCACCCAAAAGAGTTCATACCAAGAGATATTGTCAATTTTTATATATACTACAAATCACCTCATTTTAACCACTAACGTGGGATTTTGTTTGCTCTCTTGTAACCCTAACATGCAAATGTAGAAAAGATGATCTCTAAGGTAGATAAGTAAAGGAAAAATATTTAATTATTTTTATTAATGCAAGATTTTTTTAGTTAAACCAAAGGTAAATTCATGTGGGTTTTTTAGTTTTAAAATGGACAATATTATATATAATCTTGAGATTTGGAGTGAAAACAAATATTAGGCCAAATACATATTAAAAGCCTAAACCTAGTTTCTTTTTTTCTTCTCCCTAGGTTTGCCGTTGAAAATCTTGTGTTGTTGCATAAAATCAGAGGAGCGGTAGTGGCAGTGTAGAGGAAGAAGATGAGATCCTAAAGTTGTAGTGCATCATCGTCGGCAACCAAATCTCATGAGTATTGTGAGGTTTTTCATTATTGTATTTTCTAGGATCGTATTGTTGTAAAGTTCCTAGAAGCTATGTGGTTTTTGTCGAGATCTCTAGATTTAAGAGATTTGTATATTTCTCATTGTATTTATTCCAATATCATAGTAGAACCTGTTGTCACAGAAAACTGAACACGGATGAACCGTTTTATTGTTTTCCGTATATTTCACTTTGTTTTGTGATTGGTTTAGTTTTCACTAAATAATGGTAGAAAGGAAAAATATTAGTGGTGAGTAATTTTTCCGAAGTATGGAGAGAACTGCCAGCTATCCTAGTTTGGTTTTCTTTTGACACAAAGATGACTAAGAATACTAAGAATTGGAGAATCTAACTTCTTGATGTTTTACTAACTAGAATTTCACAAAAAGACACACGAGTGTCTGCATAATGAGTTGAACAAAATGTAACGTTTGGAAAAACAAGAAGAATATATGTCTCTAAAACGATAGATGCTTAGATTCTCAACCTCAGTCGTGTTCCAATTTGGAAGAATCTTTGTTGCTGACAGACACTTAAAATTCATTTTGGCATACAATACTAGAATCTATCCACTCTTACACAAATATAATCCTTTTTCCAAGTTCATATTATCCTATGTCATTAACCTCAAACAACTTGTGCTTTGGCTGTATAGATTCCAGATAGACATTGGTTTTGAGCTAAAATTCCCATTATCATCATTAATATATTTCTATATCAATCAATCCACGGGACGCCGCCATCGTTATAGAATAAATAAAAAGATTCGATTTATCGTCTTAATATTTAAACAGCCGTCGTTATAGAACAAATTAAAAGATTTGATTTATCGTTTTAATATTGAAACATTTGAATTGATTGATTGGTTGTTCCTCTTTATTTCTAATATACCACAGTGTTGGTGGATGATTAGTTCATTGTGCATAAATTACTCGAGACTTTAATTAATTATATGTTTATGTTGATCGAGTTATCCCTTGTCAAAAGGTTTTCGATTCTGCATGAGGAGCTAGTTTGATCGTTACAACTTAATTATGGTCAATTTTATTAAATTCTTTATAAGCTTATGTTTTAAGATATAAGAGGGTTTGAATATATAATCACGTTTTTTACTTATTATAGGATTATTTTTATGCTTATCCAATTGTCATTCTTCCTCTTTACTGGTATATATTCTATTCCAAATGAGTTCATGAATTGAATCCAACTTTCACATTGCATCTTTCTTATAAGCTACACCTATCCTATTCCCATAAAGCTTATTTTGTTGTAAGCATATGCTTCACCACCTTAGATGGTCACAAGATTTCTAATGGTGTCTCGTCTCGTCTTAATAAATATATCGTGCTTTTCTTTTCTATAAAACATGAATAATTGGAGTTCGTTAGTTAGATTAGATTAGATGAAGAGACATATAATTTTATGGTGATTTAAAATATTGTTAGTATATGAAGTCAAGTTTTCATATATATGATGAGAAAAGGGTGGTCGTGGATTGAGGTAAAAATCATTTAGATAAATTAAATAATTAAAAGGATTTTGAAGATTTAAACTAAAAAGATAAATTAAAATTAAAAAGATGAACATGATAAAAATAGTTCTAGAGATTTAATTTCACATAATTAATTTATTAAAATCATGTCAATATGAGCTCACTAGGATAGATTTGATTCGATGCACTGCCTATACAAAAATAGTGGCATATCTTAAATATGATCAATTTTATTAGATTCTTTATAAGCTTCTGCTTTAAGATATAAGAGGGCTTGAATATATAACCACGTTTTCTACATACTGTAGGATTAGTTTTATGCTTGTCCAATTGTCATTTTTCCTCTTTAATTGTTCATATTCTATTCCAAATGAGTTCATGAATTGAATCCAACTATCTCCCTCAGGCTTATTTTGTTGTAAGCATACGTCTCACACCATACGTCTTAGCTAGATTTTTAATGGTTTATCGTCTAATCTCATCTTAATACATATGTGTCGTATTTTTCTTTTAGTAAAACATAAATAATTGGGATTCGCTAGTTAGATCAAATTAAGAGACATGTAACTTTTAAGACGATTTGAAATATTGTAAGTGTACGATGTCGAATTTTAATATAGATGATCGATAAAAAGGGTTGTTGTGGATTGAGATAAAAGTCATTTAGAAAAATAAAATAATTAAAAGGATTTTGAAGATGTAGACTAAAAAGATAAATTAAAATAAAAAGATGAACATGGTAAAAAAAAAAGAAAAAAAAGTTCTAGAGATTTGATTTCACCTGATTAATTTATGAAATCATGTCAATATAGATGGTTAGATTATTCTCTTCTCGTGATTTTGTAAATAAGAATGCTAATTTATCCAACTTTCTCTTCCAATCAAATCTATAATCTAATTTCAATCTAAGATCATGAGGGAGAATAATCTAAACATTTGTTCAAATCAAATCTATAATCTGAGATCCAACCTTGCTAGAATTTAAGCTCAAAATCAACTCCTCTATGACCAGTAGACCATAAGTATTAAAAACATAATAATTCAAACAATCACAAGGAATACTTTGAAAATAAAAAACAATCTATTATAAAAACAAATAGGATTTATAAACTATTTAGATGAGGTGATAAGTTCAACATTGATGTGAAAATTAGAATATATGAAAACAAGAAGGGAACTAAATATGAAGTGCAATATCTATCTTCGATGCTGGTCATTTTTTTCTATAACCTACTATTTTTTCGAAATAGGAAAAATATGTGTATTCGTATTGAATCACTCATTAACCTAACAATTAAGAATGATTTTATTTTTTTATTCACAATTTTATTTCCTTCATTATCCCTTTCTTAAAAACTTTTTAAAATATTTCTAGAAGATATAAAAATATATGAAAATAACCTAGAAATTAGAATAAAAAGAAAATTTGAAAAAAGAGAGATTAAATTAATAATATAATTACGAGCCATCATGACTTTGCCATTCGTTCTAATTTCCAAGGAGTTTGTAATAAAACTGTAGGTAAAAAAGCCTTTATTTTGATTGATTATTATTTGGAGGGACTCAGACATTTCAAGCGTTAATCCAACTCAATGAGACTTATCATTTTCATGGCATTGTTTTTTCAGAGATTTGCCCACCTCCTCGCCCGTTTTGGTCATCACACTATGCAATTTGTTGACTCAATTACACTCCCAATGAGGAGGATACAACAAACAACAAACTAAACAAATCGTTACTAAATTATAAATAAGAAAAATATATCGACCTGAAAATAGCTCAACTGATATGACAGTATTTATTTCTCTAAAAATGAGATATCTGTATCTCACATTCTTTGTTAGACTAAAAGAACTTATAAATAATTAAGGGTACAAATTTAATTGTGACCAGGTAAAATAGTTTTATATCTTTTAACTCCATTAATTTAATGTTATTTGGCGCACCGAGTATTACAAATTTCATACCTTTGGTGTAAATGTCAATTTTAAGGGTCCACACTAAGATTCTTTCTTACCTTAAAAATTGACAAATAAGACAGATGAATGCATAAAAAAGAAAGACAAAATAGAAGTTATAAATATGAAATATACTACTTACGAGTAAGTACTACGCTACTTATTTACCACCCTTAAAAAATTAACAACTATTTATTTTAAAAAATTATTTTAAATACACATCCATCTCTCTAAGGCCACATCTACCTTTCGCAATCGCAATGGAAATCAATCGGAATCCTAATGTTATTCCATTGATGTTGTTGACTAGAAATTTTATGAAATCGTAATCAAAATTCATTTGATGTTGTTTACTAAACCTATCTTAATCGAAATCGGAATCAAATATATAGCAATTACTAATATAGCCCTTACTCCTTTTTAACTAATTACAGATATATTATTATGCTAATCTTTTTTAAATTACAATAATAATAAATTTAATTTAATTTATTACTATACTATTGATAGTAAATATTTTTTATTATAAAAATTTGTCTAATATTAATAGATAATGAATAATTAAAATAAAATTACATAGATAAAATATTTTTTAATAGAACAACCAAACTTTAATATAACATATTATTAAGTTTTATTATTCTAATATATATCTACTTAAAAAATTTATTGATATTAATTAATATTAATTTATCATATTATATAATAAAATCAATTAATTAATATTAATTTATCATATTATATAATAAAATCACATCAACTAATAAAAATGGGAGTATAAATGGAGAATAAATTATAAAAGTATAAAAAAAAACTAATTAAAAATTATATGGATCTAATCCAAGAGAAAGGGTAAAAGTGGTACATTAATTATAATATATATGTGGGATCTATGAAATAAGGAAGGTGAACGAGATTGATAGGGTTATAGGAGTGTAATGGGCATTTTTATACAATGGAATTACAAAATTTGAGGTAGGTCCCACCATTTGATAACATTCCTTCAATTTGATAAATACCATAAAAAGGGAATGAAAGTTTTCATTACGATCCATCGATTACGATTATGGATTAGTAAACGGGACGTTAATATGTGCAAGAATGAACCAGTAAAACTCTGATATGAACTAGTTAATGCATCTTACTTGTAAGTGGTTCAATATCTCATTCACACGTCTACTTTAATTATTGCTGAACTTCGCGTTATGAAAGCGTTAAAATTTAAACAACCAAATTTGTAATCAAGCATAATTTGATGCCAACAATTACCCATTTTATTTCATCGGAATGGTTCAAATTCGAACACGTAGATTGTTAATGCGATCTGGTCGGTTCCTCACCACAAAAAAATTCTACACTACACAATCACTCCTCTCCCACTACTTCCAATGCCCACCAAATCTTGAGGCTCGAATGGCCGCTCTTCAACTTTCCCTCCAAAATTTCCTCTCAACCCCAACAGCCGGTTTCGGTTTCCGGCCATGGAAGTCCGGCGGACTAACAGTAGCCGGCCTCCCACCACGTCTACTCAAAAGCAGGACTGTAGATTTTAAACCCGACGCCCGAAATTCTAAGTGGGCTGTTCGATTAAGCTTGGTGGATCAAAGCCCCCCCAAATCGGCGGTTGATGTAGACCGATTGGTAGATTTCCTGTACGAAGATCTTCGTCATCTCTTTGATGAACAGGGGATTGATCGGACGGCGTACGACGAGCATGTGAGATTTCGGGACCCCATTACCAAGCACGATACCATTAGCGGGTATTCGTTTAATATTTCCCTATTGCGAGAGCTCTTCAGGCCTGAGTTCTTCTTGCACTGGGTTAAACAGGTTTGGTTCACTTCAATTTCTCTTGTATTACGATCAATTTTTCATTACTCATTAGTTTTGTTTAGGAGCTCAATGAAGAGTGCTGTTAATTTGATGTTGGTGTTGTTGGTTGAGCTCATGGTTAGTGGATTGAAATTGGGTTTTAATGCACTTGATAGTGAGTTATCCCAAATCCAGAGATGGCCAAGAGTAGAAACATAGAATTGTTTACTAAACATTAATCTGACTGATTGAATCGCTCTAGACAGGACCTTATGAGATTACCACAAGATGGACTATGGTAATGAAGTTTGTCCTTCTGCCATGGAAACCAGAATTTATTTTTACGGGAAATTCCATCATGGGTATTAATCCAGAGACGGGCAAGTTCTGTAGCCATGTGGTAATATTATCCTTCCTTGTTTTGAAAGTGGATGAGAGAATATGTGGCTGGTTGACCAGTTATAAAATTCTATTGATAAGCCACTTCATTCTTTTTAATCGTAGGATCTCTGGGATTCAATACAAAATAATGACTACTTTTCTCTAGAAGGCCTGTTGGATGTATTTAAACAGGTATTCTCGTTAGATAGTTGATGAAAATCATCCACAAGGGAAAATTCCGTTGTATCTCTGATGTATTTCTCTCTTCAGCTCCGGTTTTATAAGACACCAGAATTGGAATCACCCAAATATGAGATATTGAAAAGGACTGCAAACTATGAGGTCTGTTTGCTACTTTCCTTTGCTGTTTCATAATCTTTTGCTGCCTGTGTTGCACTAGATTATTATTCCTCTTATCTGATTTTAAAGAGGTCTGATCCAATATACATTTTTGCTTCAGGTAAGGAAATATACACCATTTGTAGTGGTAGAAACAAGTGGAGACAAGCTCTCTGGGTCTGCTGGATTCAATACGGTTGCTGGGTGAGTCTCTCTCTTTATATCTCTCTCTCCCACTCACGCCCTTGAAAAGTGGTACTTGCTGATTTACAGAAGATTTCACGTGCCTCATACTACTCGGGTAAGAGCGTAAGGTAGTAATGCTTTCAGCTACTAAACTCCCTTCGTCAGCACTCCATTGCCTTCCCTAGTAGCAGGAAACTTGTATAAAACCTTATTCTTCTTTCTTACAACAAAAAGTAGAGTTGCTGTTCTTGTGACATGTTGTGATTCCATAAACACAGGTACATATTTGGGAAGAACTCTGCAAAGGAGAAGATACCCATGACCACCCCTGTGTTCACCCAGACATTTGACTCTGAATCACCCAAAGTATCCATCCAAATAGTTCTTCCTTCAGACAAAGATATTAACAGGTGCGGTGATCTGATGGCTCGTTCAAATTGTTGTAATAAAACTATGAAACCGGACACACCAAGTTCTAGTCAAACTCAAACCATTGCTAGTGCTAAGCTGTTAATGAACTCAACTACTTATTGAACATGACATTACATTACATCTTTGTTCAGTTTGCCAGATCCTGAACAAGACACAATAGGCTTGAGAAAGGTGGAAGGAGGTATTGCTGCAGTGCTGAAGTTCAGTGGAAAACCTACTGAAGATATGGTGCAAGAGAAGGCAAAAGAATTGCGGTCTTGTCTTATAAAGGATGGCCTCAAACCCAGTAAGGGCTGTTTGCTTGCTCGGTACAATGACCCTGGCCGGACGTGGAGCTTTATAATGGTAAGTTTATGTGCCTTTTCATCATATTTTGCTGAACTTATGGCTTAACATGATTTTAAGGGTGTGTTTGCGAGGGTCTAAAATCACTTCAGTCCCCATAAATCTGTTTGGCAAATTAAAAAAATGATTTTAGAAAAATATAGAATCACTTAAAGTTGATTTTTAAGGTACGACGGATGCTGATTTTGAAAAAACAATTATACTTAAATATCTTTTTTCAAAATCAGTCATTCTACCATCACTCCCAAACACACACTTAGATGGTGATTTTGATAAATCAGCTATACTTAAATCTCTTTTGTCAAAAACACTCGTTCTACCATCACTCTCTAAGTTCAATAATATATTAGAAGTTTGTCTGTTCCATATAAATAGGTTTGTTCTAAGTTACTAGACTTAGACTTTGGTGTAAGTTTGGAAGGACTGTTGGAATAGTATAAATTGTTTTGGTACATTAGAAATATGTTTTAACAAGATTTTATAGTGTTTAGTTGTCTAATTAAAAGTGGTTTGGAATCAGTTCTTAATTATGGTGGTTTGGGATGATTTTTGGAACGGCAAACAAGTAGTTTTAGCCAATTAAAAATATCTTTTAAAATTTTCATGATGTTTGGTTATGGGTTCGTAGTTGAAAGGGTTGAGAAAATTTTAAAACACTGTGGATGGGTTTGGGATGGGATTACTTGTGGTGAGTAGAAAGTATTTGAGTCTATTAAAAGCTCTCTTCACAATTTTCAAAGCGTATTATTATTTCTTTTGAAAATACTAACAGAAAGTTTCACATTAAATCATTTTTTTCTCAACAGTCATCCTAAATTCATCTTAAAAACCATTTTATTAATGCTTGTTTTTCCTTAGTCTTAAATACCATTCTTGTTCGTATATTTTTGGTATGAGTTCATTAGTCCATCTACTTGTACTCTTCAGCGTTAATTGGTATATATTTTCAATAGGGATGACAACGGGACGGGATCGGGGGACCATCTCCATCCCTAACCCCGTACCCGAAATTTTAGCGGCGGGGATGGAGCAGGGATTCCATTAATATATATATATATATATATATATATATATTTAATTTTTAATTAATTTTTTATTACTAGTATAAGGAGGGAAGAAAAAATGGTTAATTGGGCTAGAGTTTTTTTTTAAGTTAAAAAATTATTTATAAAATTTATATATATTAATATTATTATATAAAAATAGAAAAAAATAAAATAAAATATTAAAGGGGGTGGGGATAGGGACGGGGCGGGAAATCCACCCCCGTCTCCGTCAAGGACCCCAATTAGGTTCTCCGGTTTGACCTCGTCCTCAGTCAAACCGGGGATTCCCCAATCTGATCGAGTCTCGAGGGTTTTTTTTGTCATCCTTAATCTCCAACTAAAGTTAATACTCACCTTCACATATTGTACTAAAAAAAATTATTTAATACAAATTTTATGAACCAAATTAGATGTTTTGAAATACTATATTTAAACTAATATTTGATTTAAAAATACTATTACCAATCTTCAACTCATCATTGTTTGATTGATGATATTACTAAATTAGAAAAGATAATCACTTAG
>NW_019104521.1:466288-519460 GCF_001995035.1 Momordica charantia | reverse complement strand
TTTGGAAAACAAATATTACCAATTGATTTGATTTAATCCAAAGCAATGCATGTAATTAATTAAAGATCATATCAGATTGAATTGGATATACACGGTTTGGTTTGTAGTCCAATTCAATTTTAGTCAAAGTTAAACTATAACCATACCAAATACTATATATTTTATTATTGAATTCGTTTTAAGTTATTTATAAATATAATTTTAATGAAGTTAGAAACATAAATCTACTAAGAAGTTTTACAAAAGTCAAATCTGACCAACAAGATTAAGTTAATCACACATTTTTTATATGATAAGAAGACCAAACTATGTTGAAATGAAAAGTACTAAGATATCTTGCTTGTACGCCTCTCTCTTTTTGTTGTTTTCTCTACAATATTAAATATGACAATTTTTCGCATTAATTTTTTTAATAAACTGCTTAATTTTTTTTTCTATAAAGTTTAAAATCTTTTTTATTTTTTTTCTTTATATCCGTGAGTGTTCGGGTCAGTTTGTACGCATCTCGACTAGTATTACGTGACAATTATCTGATTTTACTATATTTGGTTACCCAAGTAACTCGTAGGATATTAAATTCTAAATAAGTGACTATCATGTTTTGAACTTATTTCCTCTAAGCTACCTTTAATCTAGTGTCTAATCTTTTAGAAAACTATTCTAAATCGTCTTAGTGTTACAAGATTAACGATTTCATGAGCTTGGAACACTTTGTCATTGAAGACAACTAACTGAAACGGTTATATTATGACGACAAGGGGCGGATCTATAAAGGGTCTAGGGGGGCTCGAGCCCCCCGAACTTTTTAATGATAAGTACTAGTATGTCAGCAGCAGCCCAAGCCCTCGACCCCTCTCTTTTCTATTCTTTTTCTTTTATATTTTCTTTACCTAATATATCTTTCCGTGATTTTTTTTTAGTATTTAAGGCATTACGTGACTTTTTTAGTTGAAAAAGAAAATAAAATTTTGGTCAATATTACCTACTTTTCTTTACCATTTATACATACACTCTGGTTTCAAATAATTTTTTTCCCAAATTATTATATCAATATATATAGTCATTTTCAAGATTTGACTATATATTCATTTTCAAGATTTGGTTGTTCTTATTTTATATAATTTTTTTAATTTGAATTTTGTTAAGTCGAAAGAAAGTTATAATTTAGAGATTAATTGTCAAAGTCGTTAGGTGTCACAGTTTGAATTTTTTTTAAATGTAGCGCATGTTTTTTATTTAAATTTATTACTTTTACTACAAATATATAAAAAATAATAATATATCAATTTTATTTATGTTAGTTAAAAATAGAAACAACAAATTACTATATATAAATAATAAATATAATTTTATATTCATTAAAAATTATATAAAAAAGTGAACAAAAAATATCAGTCCCGATGTTTTAAAAGTAAGATTATTTTTCGACAAAAATGTCGCAGCCACCACATTTTTTCTTTTAAACTTTATGAATTATATATATATATATATATATATATATCTCGTCTTTTTGACTGAATTGTTAGTTGCATTTTCAAAGTTTTTTTTTCAATTGTAATGTTTTTTATATAAATTATTGTATAAAAAAAAAGTAAATTATCAAGTTTTCTAAGATTTTATTATTATTCTTTTATATAATTTTTAATTTAAGTTTTACAGAATCTAAATAAATCGATAATTTGGAGATTAATTATTTAAATTACATTCTACCAAGCCCCCCTAAACAAAAGTTCTGGATCCGACGACAACACTTATGTAATTAATATATTTGAGTATAGGTTTTTTTTAATGAAACGTTCAAACATATCTCAACTCATTAAAAATATTATACATATGGCTTATAAAGATTATATGTACAAATTTTCATCACATATTATTTAACTCAATTTTTTAAATATAAAAAATTTATTTTTAAGGTTGAATTACAAATTTAGTCCATATGATATAGGCATTCAATTTGATTTTATAGTTCCAAAGGTTTGAATTCATGCCAACAGTAGGTTACATTACGTTTGAATAAATCCCTCAATTAAATTACGTGGGGTCTACAATTATTTATCTCAAAAAGAAAAACAATTATTTATTCAAAAGTTATTTTAATACGAACAATTATCTATTGAATTATATTTAATATTGAAGAGAAAATCTTTTCAAAAAATAAAATATATAGAAGAGAAGACAAACCAGAGGAGATAGATGATGCGTACAAGCTATTGTTTGCAAATGCATATTAGACCTTTTTATTTCAACAACAAATAATTTTGATTTATTATTATTGTTTTTTTCTTTTTTGGGTGGATAGCCGAATTAAAATACTAATTTTGAAAGACAGTAAATACTGCAAATATGACCACATTTTAGAGGTGTATCCAGTATATTTATTTAGACGAAATTGACCCTAATACAAAATATACAAATGTTTAAGAAATTATTTAAATTTTAAACTGAAAAGCAGGGAGAGCATTATTGTATTTTTAAATCTTCACCTCTATATATTGTACTTAAAATAATAATAATAAATAGAAACAGAAATGAAAAAAATTGGATACAAAATCTTTCTCCCAACGGTTTCAGCGTAAATAACTCCTTATTTATTTGCTTTTGCTTTGTACTAAAATGAAAACCAATTATTTATGAAGAGTAGGTCCAAAAGTATCTTTAAAATCTTCTGTCAACTTACAGGGAAAGAAAAAAAAGGTAACACGTGCTTATTAAAATTTTTCCGGTAGCTTCTCAACGCTATCATCAATTGTACTATACCTTATCATAATTTAGAGAAATGACAACGGTATATCAATAGTTATAGAGTTTCTTCTCAAAACTAATTGGTAGAGAGTGTGACTCTTCTTACACTTACCAATCTTGACTAAATTCTATTTCTAAACTGAATGTTCGTTTAAGCTTGTTGGACTTTGATACCATGTCAGCATTCGTGGATTTTATTTTAAAACTAATCAACAATCAGGTAAGCATTCTATGTATATTTAAACCATATTCGATACCTTATCTTTTCAATGTGAAATCTTTAACATAGTATATGTCATATTAAATAAATAATTCCGTGTGTCTAATGAATCCATACAGACATCCTTCATGGTGTACTTAGTCAATTTAACATAAGCATTTAAGAAAGAGAGTTAAATCATAAACGCATAATCAAAAAGTTTATGGCTGATAATAATCTTTTTTTTTTCTTTATTATAGAGATTTGTTAGATACCATTTAAAACGTGTAGAGACAATCTTGTCATTTCATTTCCAATGAAACCAATATAGTGGATGAGCATGAGGTTGGCATCACGTTATTTCCCAGAAAACATTTTGATCCAAAATCTTCTCGATTGCAGTGTAAATAAATAATTCCTTCAATTATTTATGAAAAGTGGGTAAAAAAATATCTTAATAAATCTTTTGTCAACTTATAGGAAAAAGAAAAAAAAAGGTAACAGATTAGAATGGGCTAATCTAAAATACCCACGTTGAAGACATCTTCCAAACTTTCCAGAAATGGGTGGAGGCCAAGTTTCCCTCCAAAACTTCCTCTCAATCCCAACCGTTGGTTGCGGTTTCCGGCCGAAGAAATCCGGCCGGAAAACCGGGCCGGAACCCCGTCTACTCAGAAGCCGGACTAAAGTTCGCAAGTGCGTTGTTCGATCACGATTGGCAGATCGAAGCCCACCGAAATCGACGGTCGACGTTGACCGATTGGTTGATTTCTTATACGAAGATCTCCGCCATGTCTTCGACGCACAGGGGATTGATCCGACGGCGTACGACGAACACGTCCGGTTCCGGGACCCCATCACCAAGTACAATGGCATTCGCGGCTATATGCTTAATATTGCCCTCTTGCGACAACTCTTCAGGCCCCAGTTCCTCTTGCACTGGGTTAAAAAGGTTCGATCCATCAATTTCTGTTACGATCTCTGTTTTCTCTTTACATTTCACGTTTCCGCCAGTGTATTAGATCCATGGAAATTGATTATTAGCCATTGATGATTCATGATCCCGTTCTCGTTTGATGTGCTCTTGGATGAATTCGATTCGTGGTTTCGGTGAGATTTCCCAAATCCATGGTCTATCAGATCATCTAAAGTTAATTTTGTCAAATATAGTAGATTAAGCTGAACTGCATGACGAATATCTGTTTAACATTCAATTTAGATTGGCTTTTTAAACATATTCCGAATCTGACTGATTGAGTTGCCTTAGACTGGACCGTATGAAATAACTACAAGATGGACTGCGGTAATGAAGTTTGTTCTTCTACCATGGAAACCAGAATTGGTTTTGACGGGAACTTCCATAATGGATATCGATCCAGAGACGGGCAAGTTTTGTAACCATGTGGTAACATTCTACTTCCTTCTATGTGACTGATTGACCAGTTGCCAAATTCTGTTAATTATTGACCCATCTCATCCTTTTTAATCGTAGGATCTCTGGGATTCGGTACAAAACAATAACTATTTTTCTCTAGAAGGTCTGTGGGATATATTTAAGCAGGTATTCTCGTTGTTTATATTGATGGTGAAAAGAAAATCATCCAGAAGGGAAAGATTTTGTTATATTTCTGATGTATTTCTCTCTTCAGTTCCGGTTTTATGAGACTCCAGAATTGGAATCACCCCAATATCAGATATTGAAAAGGACTGCAAATTATGAGGTCTGTTTGTGCTTGGTACTTCCATTTTCTGTTTCTAATCTTTTGCCATCTCTGCTCTTCAGAAGACTTTTGGATCTTATCTGTGTTCATGATTAGCTTTGAGTTTTTACTGTATCTTTATTTATTGAATGAAGTTTAACATGGCATCCTAGTTAGAAAAACTTGGGGTCTCTTGGTCGTATTAGTTTAGAGGTCTCAAACTTGAACCTTTCGGTGAGCTTAATACTAAAATCTTTCATGCCTCTCGAGTCCGGACCTTGAGACGGGCACGGGTGCTTCTGAATATAGGCTAAGAAGCACAGATACTGATATGAGATACGGATAAAACATGACACGGACACGGTGATACATTATTTTATAAAAATCTAGGACGCAGACAAGACAAGGACACGTTTATTAAAATATGAGTTTGATGTATTTCACTCTCAAAGTTTATTATTTTGTCCTATCCTCCCATTTATGTCTATTTTTTATGCTGAATAAGTGTTCGATACGTACTTAACAAGTGTTGAAACCATATTCACTTTTTACACCTAGTGTTGACACACATCTATTAAGCTATCGAGTGTTTGATACACGTCTGATAAGTGTCAGAGTGTCCGACACGTATTCGTGTCTCGGACACATTATTCAAAATGAAGTGTATGTGTTTGTTAGGGTATAGAAAAGCAAAACTTGACTCCGAGTTATTATAATAAAAGAAAAAAAATTTAACATGATATGAATCTTCTAGCACTAAATGTAGATTAAAGAGGGTTGGACCCATGTTTAATATCTTTTTTTTTTCAGGTGAGGAAATATGCACCATTTATATCAGTAGAAACAGGTGAGGACAAGCTCTATGGGTCCGCTGTATTCAACAGGGTTGCTGTGTGAGTCTCTCTCTCTCTCTCCCTCTCCCCACACACACCCAAACCCATATCTTTGGCCCCCACACACCTAACACACATCCTTTCAGGGTGGTCCCTATGATTCACAAGGAATTTCATGGGCCTACTCAAGTGAAGAGTGTAAGCTAGAAATGCTTTTAGCTGCCAGGCTCATCTCAGACCTCTAGGGTGTAGCACTTCACTGTCTTAAAGGATATTTTGAAAGAACTAAAAATATATAAAATTTACAAAATTAGAGGAGGTGTATCAATTTTTACCATAAACTTTCAAATCTATTGCATTTGACTCTAAACGTTGAAAATTTTACCTCTTCAATTTATGCTAATATATCCACTAATTTAAAGGGAAATTGTATTGTGTAGCTAAACTTTTATACGTATTTACAAAAATATCAACCACTTTGTATTTTGCCAATATGACAAAATATTTGAATTTTTATTTTCAGAATTTTTATTATTCCAATTTTACCCTTATGATATCTGATATACACTCGATGTATATCTGATATACACCCGATATATCTCTGATATATTTTCGATCTACATCTGATGTACATCTGATCTATCTCTGATATAAATCAGATGTAAGTATTATACATCTAATATACGTCTAATTTATCTCTAATTTATGATATATTAAATATATTTGTAATGGTATACCTATGTATATCATATCTGATATATATTCGATGTATCTCTGATGTATATTTTATGTAAATCTGATCTATATCATAGATGCATCAATGTTAGATATCAATAGATATCATGGTTATATCAATGGTAAATTAGAGACGTATTAAGTATATATCATGAATGCATCAAAGTTATATCAATGGTAAATCATATAATCACATGAAGAGTTATATTAGTAGATATCATAGTTGTATAAGTGGTAACTTAAAACATATCAAGTATACATCACAGATATATAAGTGTTATATCAGCATGTTAAATCAATGGTAAATTATATAATCATATAAGAACTTATATCGGTAGAAATCATAGTTATATCATACGTATATCAATGGTAAACCATATCAGAAGTTATATTGGTAGATATCATAGATATATCAGAAGTAAATCAACTGTATATCAGTATTTTATCAGTGGTATATCAATAATATATTACACATATATTAGTGGTAAATCAATAAATAGTAAATAATATAATCATATTAGTAGATATCATAGTTATTTCAATGATATATTAATTGTACATCCAGTAGTAAATCAGATGTATATCAAGCATGTATATATATATATCAATGCTACATGGGTAAATTTGACATTTTATTATTGGACCTCTGTTTTTTCTAAAAATTTTGCTATATTTGCAAACCTAAAATGTAGATGCTAAATTTGTTATTTACTTAACTTTTTTGTCATATTTGTAACTGCCCCAAATTTAAATACATAAAAAAAATCACTAATTTCAATAAAAATGAAATTTTGAACAAAATTAAGTTTTTTTTTTAACAATTAATTGAAAATATATGTCTTAACCAATTGAGTTACATTTAGGTTGTATGAACAAAATTAAGTTGAATCATATACAAAATCAACTATTGAATAACTTAAAAAATTCCATACCAGCTCTTTATGTTCTTTTTCTAAATTTTATAAATTTCATACCAAATGTATATTTTATAACTCAAATATTTTTCTTTAACTATTCTTCAAACGAAAAACATCTCAAAAGGACAAAATTTGCAGGCACTTTTGCAAAACTCAACTAAGTTTACTATGCAATTGGATTAAATTGAAAGTTTTAGGATAAAAATTGATAGACATTACGGGTAAAATTTTATGTTCCCCCGAAAAAACATAAAGCAGAATTTATTTTCAGTTCTTGTGGTGGATGAGAGCCAATTCTTAGATTGTGAGGGTGTGACCTTGTAATCTTGATATCTTGCTGTTGTACTTTGAAGTATCAAGTTAATGGAAGCTCGAGCATCTGTTTGAACAGTGGACATACACCGATTATGGTGGAACCACTGTAAGCCTATGTGTGTAAACTGTAATCTTCTTCTACTTCTTGTTCTGTGAATCCGATTATTGATTTGTTGAATTTAGTATATTATGTTTCACATTAACTGATACCTCTTAAATGAACATTACACATTTTTGTTCAGTTTCCCAGATCCTAAACAAGACGCAATCAGCTTGAGGACGATTGATGGAGGTATTGCCGCAGTGTTGAAATTCAGTGGAAAACCTTCTGAAAATATGGTGCAAGAGAAGGCCAAAGAATTGCGGTATAGTCTCATAAAAGACGGTCTTAAACCCATTAAGGGCTGTTTGCTTGCTCGGTACAACGACCCCAGCCGAACATGGAGCTTTGTAATGGTAAGTTTTTGTTACTAAAGAGTAACAAAATTTTGTTTTTCTGACAGTCTTTGTCTGATTTGATTTGTGTGTTTTTCGAAATGCTAATATCCATATTTTTGGGGTTTGATTGACAGAGAAATGAGGTGCTAATATGGCTTGAAGAATTCTCATTTTAGTAGAACAAGTCAAACAGAGCTTCGATATTTTGTATATTAATTTGATTAAACTGTCTCTGTAATTGATCAGAGACAGAAAGCAGCTTCATATTAGTTGCCTTATTTGTCTTCATGATTTGTCCTCCTGTAGTTATGGGTCTGCAAAAAACTCTGTCTTTGATACGGCACTTCAAAATTTTTTGTTCATCATTTTCATTTTTGCTTTCTCGTTTTTTATATTTACATCTTGGAAAAATATCAAAAAAGTTTCATGCTCTCACTTTTAAATTAGAGATATAGTTAATACTTTTTAGGTTTAATTACTATTATTCCGTTTGTAAATAATAAATTTCCTATTTTAAATCTTCAATATTAAATATAATTATAATGAAATAAACAAGTTACTCATTTCCATATTAAAATAAATTTTCATCTCATCCATGTTTAGTAAGGGTTTTTTAATCAACCAAAAAAAAGAGAGAAGAAACTTCAACTTTACTTTTTTTTTAGTACGATAATTTTTTTAAGTACAATAACACATGCGGATTAAGGTTTGAATTCACAATCTTTTAATGTTCAACTTCACTAGTTTCGAGAAGAGTAAAAGGCTCTACGACAAACCGGATGAGTTAAAAATAATACTCTATATGCTGAATAAAACAACCAATTAATTTTTTCCTTAAAACAAATAAAAAAAACTACCTGATAAAAGAAGTAAAGATATTATAAAGTGGTTATTTAAGGGGTTGTCTAATTGTTATTATGTATCTCTATCCCTTTTCTATTTCTTTTTTGAAAAAGATCCCTTTTTTATTTCTTATTTCTAGATTTTTGAAAAAAACGAGTATTTGATGAATACTCCCCAATTTCAATTTTCATTTTCAAGGAACATTTTCAAAATTGTAAATTTTTTTAATTAAAAAATTTTAGCTTATAGCCGTATTTCCAGAAATTCTGATACTCTATACTAGTTTTTCAATAGTATTTACTATTGGCTTATAAAGCAAATAGTAAATATAGAAAATAATAACAACTTAAATTTGAATATTCTATAGTTATAGATCATTTTCAACCAACAACTGTCTTTGTTCCAGATTTCTTACAGATTTTTATACATCATTTTCATTTTTGCTTTCTCGTTTTTCATATTTACATTTTGGAAAAATATTTATCATAAAAGTTTCATGCTCTCACTTTTAATTAAATTAGAGATATAACTTTATACTTTTCAGGTTTAATTACTATTATTCAGTTTTTTTTTTTCATTTTGATGGATGTATTTTCCTATACCTCTTGAAATATTGTTCCATCTTTATATGGAAGAGTTTGGTACATAGAATGTGTCTAAATTTTGTATAATCAAAATAGTTCATTCTTTATAAGTACATGAGCATAACCTAAAAGTTTCGTGACTAAAATGGACAAAAGTAGTATTTAACCTATTATGGTTTAATCAAATCTAAATAAGTGTATTGAAACTTTTACTTCGGGCTGTATTTTGGGAGTGATTTTTACATGGCCAAAACCACTTTTGTCACTTGTCAATTGTCAAAATCATTTCACTTTCCATGGATCGTGTTTGGAAAATTAGATAATTGATTTTAGGAAAGTTCACTCTAAATTTATTTTTAAGGTATAATTTGGATGGTAATTTTAGAAAATCAATTGTATTTAAATCTTTTTTTTTTTTAATCAAAATCACTCATTCTACCCTCACTTTCAAACACACCTTGAATTTAGGGCAAATTGAAGGTACATGATTTAGTTTATGTTTAGATTCAGTTTTAATGAAAATTAAACCAACTTGGTATGCATTAGTTCTTAAGACAATTTTGAATATTATGTTTTTTTTTTCATATTGAATGCATTTTAAATAGTTTAAAAATAATACTCTAAATAAGATTTTGTATTCAAGAATAGAACTCAACCAACAATATTGAAACATAATCTTAATATCTCATCCAAATATATAGCTTGATGGGATACAACATTATAAGGTATGAGGTTATTCTCTCGAGTCTCCAATAATGCAAAGTTTCTCCTTTTATATTTACATTTTAAATCTTCAATTATAATTAAATAAACAATTTTCTCATTTTGGTATTAAAATAATTTTTCATCTCATCAATCTTTAAAAAGATTTTGTTCAATCAACAAAAAAAATAATAATAATAATAAAAAAGAGGGAAAGGAAAAAAAAAACTTCAGCTTGGCCTTTTCTTCTTCTTTTATTTTTTATTATTTTTTTCTAGTTTAATAACTCGTGGAGATGGATATTCGAATAGTAGAGGATTGTATGAGATTTTGACTGCACCGGAATGCCTCAAAAGTTAAAAATAATACTCTTTATGCTAAAAAAAATTAAGATTAAAATACTATTTTTGTGCATCTAGTGTTAGGTTTGGTTCATTTTGCTGTTAAACTATTGTTAAAAACTTCTTTGGACCAACAATATGTTCGTGGAAAAGTTCTCTTTAAATTTGCTACTTGGATTATTAGTCAACGCCATATTATTGATCTCTTAATTTTAACGGTAGATTAACATTAAAGATCAAAATGAATCATTTTTAATCATACAGGGGCAAAAATGAACCTTTTCAAAGTAGAGAGATCAAAATTAACAAAAACTGAAAGCATAGGGAATAAATGAGTATTTTAAATAAAAATTAATTAATTTTTTCTTATAACAAATCAAAATTAGAAAGAAATGACTCGATAAATATTTTGTATTTGTTGTTTCTTTTGAAAACTTTGATTAATATTCTCATTTTCCAATATTCATTTTCTAAATTTTTTTAATAAAAAAGGCTAGCTTATTGCCGTATTTCCATAAATTATGGTACTCTATACTATTATATTCTTTCAGGAATACGGTTCATATGACAACAGAGATTGGACCGTAAAAGAAGAAGGAAGAACCGAGACCACCGACGACTGGGGTCGCCCTACTTGAGAGCCGACCCCACCTCGACGCCGAGCCCTTCTCGACTTTAGGTCAAGAAGGTTCTTGAATTCTCTACTAGTCCCAGTGCCATTCAATCGATGTTCGGGCCCAAACCTGATAAATGGGCCTGCATGTATCACAACCCATTAAGCCCGACTATTTGGAGGTGACCTAAGGTTGGAGTTCGTGAAATCCTAAGAGGAAGATCAACCATAAATAAAGAGGGAATCGCCCATTGAAGGTAAGTTGAAATACACTCTGTATAACTTGCCTAATTGCTCTCCCATAGCTGACTTTGGCATCGGAGTCCATGTGACAGAAGTCACACCAGTTTAAGGTTACTCGGTTTTGCAGGTAATCAGGTCCCTTGATCATCGAGTTTGACACGCATTTTGGAGAGAACCGAAAAGACCAAAATCCAAACATCAACATATGTTACATCATTTTTGGCTTATAAGGTAAATAATAAATATAGAAAAAAATAACAACTTAAAATTTGAATATTCTATTGAACTATGGCATATTGACAAGTTTGACTTTCAAAAGGACAAAAAGAAAAATAAAATGGGAGGGAGGCCAAAACAAACAAAAGATTCAAAATAGCTGGCAGAGGGAAAAAAGGGGTGCCCCATGTGCCATTCAATTTCTGCCAACTTGCAAAGCTGAATTATTTTTCTCCTAATCCAATCCAATTATTTATTATTGCCCCTTCAAAAATTCCACTTTTACAACCTTATAGTAGGACTCCAATTGCAACACGACACGTGGCGCTCTTATATTCCTCTTCAACTCCTTTGCCAGTGCCAGCCCTTCCTTCCCCTATTTCATAATTTCCATTATCCTAGCTGTATGATTAATATTCACTATATCCACCTTACTTTTCAATATTAATGTTAAGGTAGAAATAAATGACCATAGTCTTAACTATTATTATAGTGCTATATGGTGAAATATATATATTCCACTAGTTGTCTTCAAAAGTGCAATTTTGTTCTTTAAATTTCAAATCAACTGAAGAAAAAAGTTTGTTAGCAAAAGAAAAGAAAAGGGTCAAATCTGCCTAACTATTTTCCTCGTTGCTAAATTGGTTAGTATATAATCTAGGATAAGAAAATATATATAACCTTAATTTGTAAATAAATTCGACTTAAAAAAAGTGTGCCAACTTAAATAGAAATTTTAAACTTTTATTTGCGAGGGATTCTTGTGGGGGTCGAGGTTTGAAATCAAAACCTTTTAGTCAAAAATAAGTGCCTTAACCATTTGAGCTATGCTCGGTTTGACATTGGAGGCATTATTCTTTTTTTTTTTTGGCTTGTTTTTACATGTACAGAATACAAGCATATCGTAAATCCAAAATTAGCAGAGAATTAGGAGTAAAATCAAGGGTGGGATTTTGGGATTAGGTGATCTGATCAGTGATTAGCGAGCTGTGAATTCAAAACAAGGCAGCGGGCGGCAGCGCCGTCTTCACTTTGATTTAATCCCTTGAAAGTTCAAAGCGCGTACACTTGGGCGATGGCTATGGCTATGGCGTCCGTCCCTCTCCTTTAGCCTCTCTTCCATTTTTCTTTTATTTTTCTTCCTCTGTCTCGTCACGTTCGGAATCAGCCCCCTCCCCTAATTTCAGTTTCCCCCTTATTTTAATTCTAATAACTTCCCATTCCCTTCTCTCCTTTTATTTCTCCACGTTACCCTCCGCCCCTTGTATATATCGCTCATTTCCTCCAAATTTCTCTCCCTCTTTGGCCTCCCAGCCCAGATTCCTGCGCCCCGCCGAGGAATTTGAGTTCTCAGGTCTGTTTTCTTTTCTGGGTTTCTCTTCTTTTTCCATGAATCTGCTTTCTGTTCCTCAAAACTGGGTCAAAGATACGACCCTTGATCTGATTTCTTTCTGGATTTACCGCCTCATTGCTGTTTTTCCATGCCAAATTGTTTGCTCTTTCTGGGTTTTCTTTTATGTTGTGAAATTTCATACAAAAAACGAGATTAATGCGTCTAGTAGTAATGTATGTGAACATCTCTGTGGGTTTTGAGTTGGCTTCTGATGCACTTTTTACAAAAGGAGAAGTTCTGTTTGGCGCTAGAGAGAGATTTTGTTTCTGTTCTTTGAAAACATGGACTATTTGTAGATAGATTTCGTTTCCCTTGCATCAGCTGTAGGATTTACTTGTTCATAGTTTAGATCCTTGTATGCTTCTGCAGTTTAGTTTGTTCTAGAGTTGGTTGCTGCACATTTTGTTCATAGTTTCATGAAGTTGTTGAAAAATTTTATCAGGGGGAAATGACGGAGCCAAAGCCATCCACGCCCTTGCTCAGCACTACACCATCCTCCTCCCGAAGCCTCCCTGATTTTAAAAAGTCTGTCAAATTGAAATATGTTAAACTTGGTTATCACTACCTCATCACCCATGGAATGTACCTCTTCCTTTCGCCTCTCGTCGTCGTGATTGCGGCGCAGCTTTCGACATTCTCCCTTCAAGATCTCCATGAAGTTTGGGAGCATCTTCAGTACAATTTAGTTTCAGCCATCCTTTGTTCGACCCTCCTTGTTTTCTTGTCCACCCTCTACTTTCTTACCCGGCCTCGCCCTGTGTACCTTGTTGATTTTTCCTGCTACAAGCCTGATGAATCTCGTAAATGCACGAAAAAGATTTTCATGGATCAATCTAGGATGACGGGGTCATTTACAGAGGACAATCTTCAGTTCCAAAAGAAAATCCTTGAGAGATCTGGACTTGGGGACTCAACCTATCTTCCTGAGGCTGTTCTCAATATTCCTCCAAACCCCTCCATGGGAGAAGCTAGAAAAGAAGCTGAAACTGTGATGTTTGGTGCCATTGACGAGCTTCTAGCTAAGACAAGTGTGAAACCAAAGGATATTGGTATCTTGATTGTGAACTGTAGCTTGTTCAATCCAACACCATCGCTTTCGGCCATGGTCATCAACCACTACAAGCTTAGAGGGAACATCGTTAGTTACAATCTGGGCGGGATGGGGTGCAGTGCAGGCCTAATTTCTATCGACCTTGCAAAACAGCTGCTTCAGGTCCATCCCAATTCTTATGCACTGGTGATTAGCATGGAGAACATAACATTGAACTGGTACTTCGGGAATGACCGATCGAAGCTCGTCTCTAATTGTTTATTTCGGATGGGTGGAGCAGCAATATTGCTCTCGAACAGAAGATCCGAGAGGAGGAGATCCAAGTACCAATTAGTACATACAGTTCGTACCCACAAGGGAGCAGATGATAAGTGCTTTAGCTGTGTTACTCAGGAAGAGGACTCAACAGGTAAGATTGGCGTTACTTTATCAAAAGATCTGATGGCAGTTGCGGGTGATGCGTTGAAGACCAACATCACGACGTTGGGGCCTCTCGTTCTGCCAATGTCGGAGCAGCTTCTCTTCTTCGGTACATTAGTTGGGAAGAAACTCTTCAAAATGAAGATCAAGCCTTACATCCCCGACTTCAAACTGGCCTTTGAACATTTCTGCATTCACGCTGGGGGAAGAGCGGTTTTGGACGAACTGGAGAAGAACTTGCAGCTGTCCGATTGGCATATGGAGCCGTCGAGGATGACACTCTACCGATTCGGGAATACGTCGAGCAGTTCTCTTTGGTATGAATTGGCTTATACAGAAGGGAAAGGCAGAATGAAGAGAGGAGATAGGACATGGCAAATAGCATTTGGTTCAGGGTTCAAGTGCAATAGTGCAGTTTGGAAAGCTCTAAGGACCATAAATCCAGCCAAAGAAAAGAGCCCATGGATGAATGAGATCAACCAGTTTCCAGTTGATGTTCCTAAAATTTCAGTGATTTGAAAACTTAATATTAACTCATTAGTTTTCCATTCTTATCAGTCTCCTCTCAAAACTCAAAATTTGGAGTGTCAACTGCCAACATCTTCCATTGATTTTCCTGTGCTGGTGTTTAAGAATTGACATTTTCTTTTCTTCTAAGCCAGATTATAGAGACAGCTTGGCTTAGTTGGGAGCACAACATTTTGCATCTTTTTACATGGATGCTTTGTGAAAGCCTTCATGTCTTGATTTGTATTGGTTATTGGGGATTGTGGAACTATTCAATTTAGCAGACAATTTGGATGGATCATTCATTTCTACTGCTTAAAACTCTATGCTTCCCATGTTTCACAATCTCTGCTGCATTTGAGATCATCAAAAACTCAATAACGATGCTAAGATCTTTACGAGACGGCTTCTGAAAGTCGAGAATCGAGCGTCGGGCTCGGAGATACAACTACATTTTGGCCTTTTATTAGTCTGTAGTAGGCAAAATAGGACCAAAATAAAGATCACTATCAAAAGACAAATTCCTCTCCCACAAGAAATCTTAAGGAGCAAGTGAAAACATCAAAAGATGCGTCTTTCTTTCCTTTTGGTTACTACTGCTTGAATTAATTTCTGTGGTTACTTGGTTTCTGATTTAGGATGAAATTATCCATTTTTTACTTTTTGGTATATTTAATTTAATGGAAAATATTTATTTGTAAACATGTGATACATGCAGCCAAAAATGTTAATAATAAAAGGAAGCAGCACCAAACAGAAACAGGAAGGATTCTGTGGCTGTCATAATCATAAATATGTTGTCAGGCTTTTTTGGCAATTACTTATTTTATTTAAAATTTGACAAATCAAAAAATCAAATTGTCTCACGGAACCCGAGAAACAGCGTAGAACACCGAATGCCATTGCCAATCAAATGCTGAATATACCCATTTTTAAGATGACACAGTTTCTTCCTCTGAAGGCGACATAACTATTCTATTATGAAGTATGTTATTAAGTATAAATAGCATTTAATTCACAATCATTAGACAACCAATTGGATAATAATGGGTTGAACCAGAAACTAAAGTTTTAATTACATTCCTAGACTTTAACTATCTTATTCAGTGTATTTATTTTGACAAAAATTTTATTAGTTAAATTTTAAATGAAGTAAATTTCTACCCATGCATTGCCCAGCTGCTTAAAAGGTTAACATATTCAAGAATCTTGGGATCTACACTTATTTTCAACTTCTCGAAGAATTTTTGTATAAGTTACGACTTCGATTATGGAAAGAGAGATTTGACTATGATTCACTAACGTCCATTACTGGAGCTTCACTCACCGCTGACTCTTATTCCCCTTATGCACATAATTGAGCTTGGAACTCCTAGAAAATTACCAAAATACGGTGTTCTCTTCTCTTTGATTTGGACTTGGTTGGTAGACACCTTTTTCAAAATTGATGGCATTAAAAAAGTTTTGTATTGACAATAACCAATATAATAAAAGAGGTCTTTAAAGGCAAAAGTATGATCTTGGTATGGGTTGCTCCCAACTCATATTTCTGCTCCTCAGACAACTGGATGTGCGAATCTTGTTCTACTATTAGGGATGTTCATTTTCTCGAGGAGATGAGAGGTCTTTCCCATCCTCATTCCCCTGCCATGCCTCACATTTTTTTAATATATATACACTAAAACAATCTTATTGTTCTCTCAATATATAAATATAGTAAAAAAATTTATATTTTTCTACCCACCCACCCAATATATACAGAGGAGGAATAGACAATCTAAATGATCATTAGAAGTTGAGCAATTACTGAGGAATTTCTTTAGAAAAAATATTTAATTGAGAAATAACTTAAAAAAAAATTAATGCCAAAGAATTCTAATCTTCTCTCGGATATCTAAGAAAGTGGAAAATTTTGAAGGGATGGAAAATTAAATGGGGTGGGTAAAGGGACGGAACATCCCTATATACCCGCATCATTTCTTTAAAAATATTTGAAAATAAAGAATTCAAATTCTCATGTGCATAGTGCCTTGGTGGAGGATCCGTGGACATTCTTGGAGTTATAAATTTTGTTACAACGATCAAAACATTGAAATCCTTTAGAAAACATTAGTTTCCACATAGAGTTATAAATTTTGTTAGAACGATCAAAATATTGAAACCCTTTAATTTTGTTAGAACGATCAAAACATTGAAACCCTTTAGAAAACATTAGTTTCCACAAAGTGCAAGCTTCCTGCGTAGCTAGGCCAAAGACATAAAAAAACATCATCACTATTTGTTTTATAGTCGAATATGGACTCGGTATATTCTTTTTTTTAGTATGCTGTCATGAGCAACTCTAATATGAATGCATCCTTTTGTTTTCTATCACGATCTATTACTAGAAAATCGAAATGTTAAAAGGTAGACTCGATATCATAGAAATCTAATTTGAGATTGATGTCGAAATCAAAATTTGCTACAAACGATTTTGATTTTTTGATCTCACCTCATCAAAATGCTATATGAAATGAAGCACAGGTATCACAATTGCATTTTTCACGTCGGCCGTAGAACCATTGGCAAACAAACGAATATCCAATGAGTCATAGGCCCAATGGACTATAAGATAAGGCCCAATTACTAAAACCCATTTTGATTGAACACAAGTTTCTAGTCTATGAATCTTCTAAAATGAAATAGAAATAGTAAAATATAAATCTTGGAAAATTTCAATCTTATTGGACTTAGCTTAACTACAAGAAGGTGGAATAGAACTGAACTGCTCCCAATTCCCAAAGTTGGATTGCCAACTTTGGCCGACTGAGAACCATGACCAGCTTTCTTCACGTAATTGCTCTTCAATAAGGTCCTCTTGCTACAATGACAATGGTTAAAAATCTAAAAATAGAAACATTTAATGTGCATACGACAATGACAGAACAAAAAAAAAAAAAAAACAAAACACGTTCACTTGAGACAAGCAGTCCACTCCCCACCATATACTGCAGAATTGACTAAAACTGTATACAAAAATCAGCGAAGTCCATATCTCACAAAACACCAACTGTGTAGGATGGATCAAGCTCAAAAGCTCGGCTGCTTCCCATCTCGACAAATGGAGATATGGCGTCACTCATTTCCCGTCTCTTCCTTCTCTCTCGCCCTCCCCTCGTCTGCAATGTTGAATCCCTCGATCTTGCGTGAAACCTCATCTGCACTTACCTTTACTTTTCCAATAGATCCATTGACCAGGGCTTCATCCGAGTCGTCCTGTGTTAGAGGACCTGTCTGCCATATCCTAATGGTTCCGTCCTCGGATCCTGAGGCATAGGATTCCCCTCCGGGTGCGAAGCGCAAGCAATGAACAGGTCCGTGATGACCCTTATTACATGCTGCATCCACAGTTAAAGCGAGGCATTCTTCAGCAAAAGAAAACAGAACCTCACAGGAAACAATCAAATCTTTTTGGCAAACGAAAAGGAAAAAGAATTATATTATAGTTTACCTATCTCATCACCGGTATGAAAATCAAATACATGGATCCACATATCCTCTCCACCCGCAATGAACTTCATCCCATACTTAGGTTCCAGTGAAGCAGATTCTACAGTGCAAGGCATGTTGTAGCTCTTGACTAAGCCAAAGCTGTAAAAAAAACATAGAAAAACATCACAAGGAGAATATAGAATTTAACAGTAACACTCGTTAAGCATTACACTTACTGATTTGCATCCCAAAATTTAACAGTAGATCCATCAGCAGTTGTGATATACCGTCCATCCTGACTTACTTCTGCACTAGTCACCGATGATTTGGTTTCAAGTGTTTGAACTATTTGGCCACTTCTTACGTCCCATAACCTGTATGGAAATGACCAAATTTAGGAGCTACCAAAATATCCAAATAATGATAATATAGAATACATTTCCATGCAGTTTGAGAAGGCAGATTAACACCCAGCAACATATACCTGACACCTCCCATGTCTGTGCAAGAACTTAAAATTGTCTGATCACTGTGAAGCCATGTAACAGTTCTTACGGAACCAGGGGATTTATCCACTTCTCTTGGAGGTGCATCTGGACGATTCATATCATATATCCGTAGTACCTTCTCCAGACCACCAGTCAATAAAAGGTTTGTATCCTGAAACATTTTACAAAACGCATTAAGAGAAAAGAGAGAGAAATTCATTTTAAATTGAAGCATATCAGAATGAAAAAAGATGAGGCTCAAAGTGCCATAATCACTTCACATCATCACAAGATGATAATTATGATATGGTAAGTAACAGTTAAAGCTCAGATAGTGCCACAATCATTTCCGCATGAGAAGCAAGTCAAAGAAACAACCAATGAGTCCCAACATTATAAAGGTCTTATCAATAAGGAATCAAAATCATGGATCCACAAGAAGTGAATTTATTATTATTTTCTTATACACATCTCTAGGTGTTCAACTTATGCGCAACCCAACTGATCAACTAATCTTATGGAACAATCGTCTCATCTCATCCTATAAGTTGTTTTTTTATATTTATTTTTTTCAGGGAGGGGGTAAGAAACAGTGTATTAGGCTAGGTAGGTGGTCACCATAAGATTAATTACATGGTATTTCTAGAATAATTCTTAATGTCAAAAGATTCACCAATGTTTTGATAGTTAATTCCAATGTTAATTATTAGGAAATGATCATATGACACAAGCATAGTGTGTGTATTGAAAATGTCAATCTGTGATATAAAAAAAATTAAATAAAATAATAAATAATAAAAGACACTATTAAGAACATGCTTAAAGTACCTCCGAGAAAGCACAGGCACGAACAATATGCTTGTGCTCGAATGAGTGTAGTTCATCTCCAGTTAATGCATCCCATACTTTACTGTTAGTTCAATAACAAATATGGAAGATCCTATTAATGATTTCAACCTCCATCATTGTTCACAAAATCAATTGAAAGAAATGTATCACCTTCTACTTGGAACAGAGTCATATTTAACAAACAAAATTATGGCATAAAAATAAAACACATGAATAATCCATCATCCATCATGATATCTTTAAGTCATACTAAAACCATCAAAACGAATTTCAATAACTCTACCAAATGTTTTAGGAGAGGGGAGGCAGTAAGGAGGTGGTGCAATATTAGAGGAAGTGTAGAAGACCACAATGAGTAACTCAGCCAAAAAGGCCATGGTTCCAAACGCACTAGCAAGGGGCATGCCAGAACTTAGCAAAAGCAAGTGTCCAGATAACGTGATGCCAAATGATGTAGTTATATGATAAAGTATAGACAGTAAGCCTTAGCAGACAGTGAATCAGTGAGGATTTAAGTTGGTCACAGATAAGCCGATAAAATACAGACTATTAAATATATTACCAATTATTGTAATGGCTGTATTTGCTTACTGTATTTTTAGAGAAATGTACAAATAAAATTATGAACTAATTTAGTTTTATGTTAATAACTTTTATTCTTTGCTAAATAAAAAATTTACATAGAATGATCTTTCATAATCATAATTTCAATAAAAAGCAGAAGAGTACTCACACATACGATTCATCATTGAACATAAACCACTGCTTCAAGAAAATAAAGAGTAAAAGATTACCTATTTTGAACTATATTAGGGCCCTTTCAATTTCCCATTTTTTAAAATTTCATTCTGCATCAAACAACTCATCTACTTTTCTCAAAATAAAACACATAGGAAATTGAAAATGTTAAAAAGGAATACATATAGCAGAGTAAACCGTAAAGCAGAAGCATGGGAAATAAAGTAAGAAGGGAAACAAGGAATAATAAGGACGAAATCCAAATCTTAGTTGATCAGTTAATAAATTACGAGAAAAGTTAAGAAAAATCCCTGGTCCCCATCCATGTTATACACATGAAGAGCTCCTCCTCTCACTTTTGGGAGAAGATATCTTGATCATATACTGCATACAATGCTATGACCCACAAAAACCAATAATACAGCAGTTCTTGAAAAGAATCATGGAAACCAGTGAAAAAGACATACGCAGAAAAATCAGCAGAACCAGTAGCAGCACGTAAAGCATTGGTATCCAGGCAACAACTCCAAACTGCGCCTTTATGACCTTCAAATGTGCCAATCCAGTCGCCAGTTTCTCCATTTCTGAGCATGGGGTTGGAATCTGAATGGCGCAAGAAGAGCTTATTCAGAGTCAACCCACGATATTAAAGTGTGGATTATGCATTGTGCAAATAACCAACACAACACACATCGATTTCACCGAATCTTCATCTATAAAGGCAAAAAAAGGCAAAGTCCACATCTACCATAGATATCGATAAAAGTAAAAAATACTGTCACTGAACACGCACGATCCAAAATCATTTCACACCCGTAAACTGATGATGATCGAAATTAACAGCACGCAGAAACTTCCGTGATTCATGAATCAAAAATCAAAAAGCAAAAAAATTGTTATCCTGACACATACCCTTGCTGGCACTGATGAGGAAGAATCCATCCGGCGTAACAGGGCTATAAAACAGATCCACAACCGGTCGAGAATGGCCATGGCACACAAGGGGAACAGCCACTCTCTTCTTATCCATATCTCACAAAATTCAACTACTCTACAGTCCTATAAAACCTAACCTAAACTATAGATTTCCTCTTTATTTATTCGTTTAAACCTGTATTCTAAAAAACAAATAACGAAATCAAAACCCTAAAGCCGCAAATCCTCACAAATCCACAACCAACTGTAAGCAGGAAGACGGCGATCAGTAAAATCAAGGTAAGCTGTTTGAATTGTGATCGAACGAGAATTGGAGAGAGAAATGGCGGTATATAACACAGGTGAGAACGCTAACAACTGAGCTAACACCCACACCTCCTAACCCTCTGAAATGGCTCTGATAAAATCAAAATCTAAACCCAAATCAAATTACACCGAAGAAGACGAAAAATCAAAGAAAAAAAGTTATAAAAGGAAAATCTAAAATTGAAAAACAAAAACAGAGCTTCCTAGAGAAGGGCTAGGCGCAACCATAACTGGCTTCACACCCGATCTTATATAACCTTGAAAACTGAAAAAAGACTTCGTTTTTTTATTTTTTGTTTTGTTTTGTTTGGGGTTTACTTTTCTCCTTCTGGGCCGGTAGTTTTGGGTGGGCCTGCAATGAGATGGGCTTTAACGTAAAGGATCCGGCCCATTAAGACGCCGAGGCCCGTGTCGTCGTTCTTTTCTTTGCCGAAAGCGCAAGAAACCGGGAAATCGACCTCCATTTCAGGACATTGATACGAGAACGAAATCGCATTCTTCTGAGTTACTGATCTTTGTTCAAATCTCGATCATCAAGAAAGAGAACTTCAATTTCTAAAGGGGTTTCCAATGGCGACAATGGAGGTCGAGAACCAGCAAGCGACGTTAGCGTCGGTGGATACTTGCTCGGCGAAGCAGGCCACGAAACAAGGTGAGGGTCTGAGGCAGTACTATCTGCAGCATATTCACGAGCTCCAGCTCCAGGTCCGTCAAAAGACCCATAATTTGAATCGTCTTGAAGCTCAGCGGAATGAGCTGAA
Organism: Momordica charantia; assembly: GCF_001995035.1. The sequence goes on along the minus strand of NW_019104521.1, from coordinate 497,116 downwards.
TTCGAAAGGTAACAATCGATTTTGAATTTTAAGTTTTTAGTTTGCGTCCAAGCTTTGTGGGTTTTTGGGTAATTAAGGTTGTCGTCGACATGAACGTGGTTCGGATTTTAGGGCTCTTAGTTATTTGCAGCCAATTTGAATTACTTGTTTTTGTTTTTCTCAATTACCTCATTATGGGGTTCCAAGAGTAGGAGTCAGTCCACAAATGTCATACCTTTGGTTTACTTCTCTGAAGAATGATTATATAACTATGCAGCTGAAAGAGTTGAACCCCAAGCAATTTTACTGAGAAAAGTGATTTTTTTTCCTTAAAAAAAAAAAAAAAACTTGAATACTTCGAAAGAAGATACATGAACAATTAACTAGTTCTCTTTTATTATTATTATTTTTAGTTGCCCTTCCCACATCCCTCCTTAAACGAACGAAGTGATCTTGAAATTGAGTTTTTGTCACTCTTTTTCATTTACCGCTTGGTGGTGCCTTAGAAGCTGAAATATGTTGGGTGAAGAAGCCATATGTCTTGATCTGGTTTTCTTGGAATTAAAATTTTCTAGGATCCCAACCAACTTCATTTCCAGAGAGCAATTAAGACTGGTAATTGATGAGTGATGAAAACCCTTCTTACTTTTTCATATCTAAAACATCCTACTACTAATTTATTATTCAACTTTTATTTATTATCCTCTTCAAGTAACTGCCTGACTGTATATCTCTACTTATATTCTGCTTTAGATCTTGCAAGAATATTGCATAACTTTTTAATGGGAATCTTAAAAATTAAATTTCTGATACTGGATTCTCAACTCTGTTATTTTTAAGAAGTTTACTTATGGTTTCGCCATGGAATTTACCCTGTTACTTCAAAAATAAGATTAACCAGAACAAGTGGATTATTAAGAAGATAACATAGAAACAGTGGTTTTGAACTCATATAATAAAACAAGGTATTAATACTAGTGTTTTTCCCCATTCATTTTTAATCTGCTTAGTTTAAAATATACTTCTATTGCCTGGGAGTCCCAACCCAACATTTGTCTGTTTGAATTTAGAATTTATTTTAGGCTACTGCATTTATAACTAGTATTATTATTTACAGTGCGCATGCTCCGGGAAGAGCTTCAGCTGCTTCAAGAGCCAGGATCCTATGTTGGTGAAGTTGTTAAGGTCATGGGAAAGAACAAGGTTTTAGTCAAGGTGAGTGGCTCTTTATTGTTGGAAGAGGCCTTTTCTTGTTTCTTTGTTCAGATGCATTACTGGTCTCTTTACCTCCATCACTCCCTCCTGCACTCAGATACATGTTTTTAATACATAAGAACTCCTGTTTGAAAACTCATTCTGTGTAAAGTTCAATATTCTGGAATTAAATGGTGAAGATGAGCTTAAAATGCATATCATCGAATCCATCATTAAAGTGCATATCATCAATCCATCATTGAAGTGCTGAGACTTGACTACTGGTACTTGCTGGGAAACAGAACCTGGCTATTTGATGCTTCAAAGAATTAGCATTGGCATCCTATTATGTTGAACAATTCAAAACTTATATCTATGGCAATACAATCTTAGAAGGTCGATTCCAAAACATTCAATTTCAACTAGCATATTGGGATTTTTTCCCCTCAACTTATCTTTATTCACCAGCGCAGGTTCATCCAGAAGGGAAATATGTTGTTGATATTGACAAAAGTATCGATATCACAAAAATCACACCTTCAACTAGAGTTGCTCTCCGTAATGACAGCTATGTTCTTCATTTAATCTTGCCAAGCAAAGTAGATCCCCTTGTTAATCTTATGAAAGTTGAAAAGGTTCCTGATTCTACTTATGATATGATTGGTGGTCTTGACCAACAAATAAAAGAAATAAAAGAGGTTTGTATGTTGTAAATAGTTTTCTTATTTATGTTCACCATTCTTCGGTCAATAATCTGTAAGTTCTGAAATATAATATCAATCTGCAGGTTATTGAACTCCCCATTAAGCATCCTGAACTATTTGAGAGCCTTGGAATAGCCCAACCAAAGGTATTATAACATGCAACGATGTTTATTGCTTAACTAGTTTCTTTTGGCATATGTTGCTCCTATCAAATATTTATCTCTCACCATGCACTTCAAATAGGGGGTCTTGCTTTATGGACCACCTGGTACAGGGAAGACACTGTTGGCTAGGGCAGTGGCTCACCATACCGATTGTACTTTCATCAGGGTTTCTGGGTCTGAATTGGTCCAGAAATATATTGGAGAAGGCTCTAGAATGGTCAGAGAGCTTTTTGTTATGGCCAGGTTTGTTTTGATATTTTCTTCAGTGTTTTCGTTATTGATTCTTCCTGTGAGTGTTGTTGACCGAGACCCTAACCTCCTTGCTTCTATCTCTTCTATGTATGTATGGGGACTTTTTTTCTCGCTGCTTGTTACTTACTAGAATCTAAATCAGAAACACGCCTTCAGGTGCAAAAGTTTTATTGGGAAATGGGTAGTAATTGTCTAGGATTTTGGTTTCCACCCATGAAAACCTTCCAAGTTCTACCAAACAGCCCAGAAAATATGGTGGCAGAAACCAAACAAGGACAAGATTATATCTTTAGTATTTTTATTGTTCTCACCGCAATCATTTCTTGGCTTTCCTTGCAGGGAGCATGCTCCTTCAATCATTTTCATGGATGAAATTGATAGCATTGGGTCTGCTCGAATGGAATCTGGGAGTGGTAATGGTGACAGTGAGGTGCAGCGGACTATGTTGGAACTTCTTAACCAGCTTGATGGATTTGAAGCATCAAATAAGATCAAGGTACAATACATAACTCCATATGTGAAGGATGTTAAATATGCCATTTAGAATATCTTATGACCAACATTGAATAAACCATACTCTAGTTTTTGTTGAAAATGATTTTAAATGTCAAAGGAGGTAGCCTTGAGGCTTATTCACTTGAAGGGGTGAGGTTTATCACTGACTTGAAAGCCTTCTAAAACATTGAAATATTTTGTCCTGTTTGTACTGAAGTCCATGCAGTTCGTGGAAACTTAATGACTTTTAGATATCTTAGTATTGATCAAGACCATTCGGGAGTAAGATTATCTTAAGGTTGGTTCTTACTGCCTGTACTTTTTACAGGTCTTGATGGCCACAAATAGGATTGATATTCTGGATCAAGCCCTCCTAAGGCCAGGACGAATTGACAGGAAGATTGAATTCCCAAATCCTAACGAGGATGTAAGTACCATTTCTTTCAGAATATATACTTGTTATCTAAAGTGTCTTATAGGAGTACAATGAACTTTTCTTTATTCAACTTTGTGACTTTTTCTGAAGCACTCTTGTCCTTGAAGGAATTACAAATTTGTTTGTGATAGTAAGAATGGCCATTTTGTCTTTTCGGTTTATTCGTACTGTAATAATTTGAGATTACTTTCAGATGCCTTGAGGCTTGCCATTGATTATCAGTTAGAAATGGGGTAACTCATACTATATTGATATATAGTGACATTCAGTTAAATATGAATGCAGTCCCGGTTTGATATCTTGAAAATTCATTCGCGGAAAATGAATTTGATGCGCGGGATTGATTTGAAGAAAATCGCAGAGAAGATGAATGGTGCATCTGGTGCAGAGCTCAAGGTATATCTGTTGTATGTGATGATATAATATGGTGTGTCAGTGTTGATCTTCTGTACATATCTTTTGAATTTTTATGATGACTATTTTGTGTTTTCATTCTGCAGGCCGTGTGCACAGAAGCAGGGATGTTTGCCTTGAGGGAAAGAAGGGTTCATGTGACTCAGGAAGATTTCGAGATGGCGGTTGCCAAGGTAATGAAGAAGGAATCCGAGAAGAACATGTCGTTGCGAAAGCTGTGGAAGTAGAATCGCCGCACAAGTCGGCACATGCGTGGCAAGTTTCAAATATTGCTTACCCTTTTATTTTTCTGAATTCTTCACCTCACCTGGGCTGCTTGGAGAATGTTGATGAACTTGGTTATCTGCCTTAAATGATGTTTTCTTAGTCGTCGACTCTTTATCCGTCTATGGATCTTGTAACTTAAAAAAATCTTCCCCTGCAACATTTCTTTTGCCATCTCTGAATGTGATGACAAGTTGGCTGTAGGTGGTGAGGAATTATCAATTGGCTTATAATTTGGAAGTTTGTTCTTCATTTACTTGATTTCATTCTGGTATTTTCTGTCATTTGGCGTGGAGAGAGAGATTTCCATTAATTCATGTTGTCTATGTTGTCTATCTGAGTCGGATACTGAAAAACGAGAACGGTTAGTCTTTGTTGTTCAAAGAGTTTCAATTTAGTCCTTTATGTTTTAACTTTTTTTCAATTGTATCTTTTTCACCATGCTGGTATGGTATTTGGTGAAATATTATAAATTTAAAGAAAAAGTTAAAAGTTTGATGAAGGTTTTTAATTCTTCCCCTAAATATTTCAGAAATTAAAAAAATTAACTTTTCCTTCTTTAGATAACTTAATTCCTCTTTAAATTTAGGTAGTTCCAAAGTGTCAGCTTTGTGTTTCAAGGTATACCTCGCCTTTTCTAAAGTGCCATTACTTGCCCTTTGCTGTATAAACTTATCACCCGTCAATTTTAATATTCATCGATGAAAACTATCTGAACTTAAAACATAGGTCAAATTGAAATTTTTAAATAATATGAACTAAGTTGAAAAAAAAAGGTTACTCCAACATTTCATACTAAAACATATATTTAGGGTAAAAATATTTTGACATCAATATTTGACCTAAATCAATCAGGAAGTAAGTTAATTGGAGAGGGACAGTGGGTGTGCAATTCACCTTAGATGGGTATAATTTTGACTGAGTTGTAAATTCACTATTTCATGTTTAAAATGTAAGTTCTTTTTTCTTTTTATCAAAAAAAAAAAAAAGAAAGTGAACAAGTAAATTAATTGACTGGCAAAATATTAGCAATTCATATTTTGACAATAATTTTAAAGAGCTAATGTTTTTATCATATAATAATGATATAGAAGAGAAACCTCCCAAGACTCAAAGACGTAAAAGTAACAAATGTAAAAATGAAAGAAAAAATTATTGGACGAGGTCACTATAACGTGATTGGTGCCAAAACGAGCATAGCTCAGCAATAATTGACATATATCTTCAATCAAAAAATTGTGAGCTCGATCCCTCACTCCTACATGCTGTACTAAAAAAAATGTGAGCGGGTCTTAGACAGTAGAGGTATATTTAAAAAGGAAAAATACTTACTCCTTAATGGTGTGAGGACGAAATATTGTCTTCACTACCATTGAAAAATTGATACTTAGCTCCAATGACGAAATCTTAGCTTCACCACCGTTGAAAATTTGACAACTCATTAATTTTGAGATTAAACAAAAAAGTCTCTGTTTTTTACATTTTTCTTTCTGATCGAATGTTTAATGTTTCACCATCTTCAGGAAAATACTTTTATAAATTTTCACTCGACATCCCATGGTGTAAAATTTGTACTAAAAAACAATGGTGTAGAATTAGTGGCTAACTCTGTTTATTGAAAATTTTGGTTGAGCCCAAAGCAGAGGAGCCCAGCGAATTTACGGATGAGGCGAGGCCCTGAGACGATGAATGAACATTATCTGCTATCATGAATCACAATCAGCGGCGCCGGGAATCGTTAAAGGAAACATCGCATCTGCTTAGGCCCTCCTTCAGGATTATTACAGTTCATATTAATATCATACACATCTGCAGAGAGTCTAATCTGAATCTTTCCTCGATTTCAGGTACTTTCCATCATCTTAGTTGCATTTAATTGTGCCTTGTTCCTTCGAATCACTTGGGCCAATTTTTCCGTGTTAATTTGGGTGCTCTGAAACCCCCAAGCAATTGTTTGTGGTATGATTGACTTCGAGATATTTACTTCTTATTCGCCGTATGGGTTTTCGATCTCTGTGAATTTGTGATTGGGTTTCTTCTAGGGCAGTGAAAGCTTCGGTCTTTCGGATAAGGAGATAATCAATGAAAGGGGAAGTACAATTGGATTCGTCAATTGGCCAAAACCCTAGTGACTCTGATCCTCTGCTCGAGAATCAGGCCGATTCATCATCCCATGGAACCTCCGATGAAATCAAGAATGAGGATACTGAAGCTGGTTCCATTCCGTGTTGTCGTATTTGCCTAGAGAGCGATGCAGAACCAGGTGAATTTCGTCGTTTGCTGCGTTGTTAGACATTTATTTTTCTTTCTCGTAAGTTTTTGCTCGGTTAAATTTCTGAGTAGGAGCAATTTAGACGTTGGAATAACTCTGTGGAATTTTAGTTCATTCTATTTTGGGGCCAATACCATTGTTTATTGGTCCACTGGACTGTGGCTTAACTCCCTCTTTGTAACAAGAATTGAAGATAGCATTTCAATTTTTATCTTTGCCCAACCTTGTTTTTCTGCTGCAAAGTGACTTTTGGTATTTAATGTGTATAATCTATAAGTTATGTTTTCATAGCTCGGGTAATACCTTCTTCCACTTGGCTCAAATGCAATTTTCCATTTTACAGAAGATGAACTGATTTCTCCATGCATGTGCAAAGGCACACAGCAGTTTGTCCATCGATCTTGTCTTGATCATTGGCGCTCCGTTAAGGCAAATTTCTTTATTTTAGTTCTTCTACGCTGTTCCTGCTTACGATTATGGAGGATTTGATTGTTTTCTATTCTATTTTCTTTCATTTTAATCAATCTGAAAGAGTTCCCGTATTTCTGCAGGAAGGGTTTGCTTTCTCACATTGCACAACATGCAAAGCCCAATTTCACCTGAAAGTTTCCTTGTTTGAGGACAACTCTTGGCGTAAAGTTAAATTCAGGCTTTTTGTGGCAAGAGATGTTCTCCTTGTATTTCTAGCTGTACAAACTGTGAGTTGACTTAAACTTCAGATTTCAGATCATTATTATGGAAGATGCTTCTAAGAAATTCATCTAACCTTTTTTTTCGTCATAAATGTCCCAAGGCTTGTGTTTTTTTATCAAGAAATATAATTACTATTCTTTTTGCCAAACTCCAAGTGACACATCTATAATTTTTATCAAATTGCTATTTAGTTATTCAACTTTTAGATTTCAAGCATAGAAGAACTTGATTTTGTTATTTTCAAAATTATGTATTTTTTCTCCAGGCACTCCCACCCTGAGGATTTGTATTAATTTATTTAGAATAAATGTTAGAACATAAAGTTCTTGGACAATCTTGTCTTCTCTTTGATAATTGAGGATTTATCCTTTTTACAGTTAATAGCTGCAATGAGTGGTTATGCATACATTATGGACAAAGACGGGACATTCAGAAATTCTTTCAGTGATGGATGGGATCGCATTCTGTCGAAACATCCTATTCCATTTTATTATTGTATCGGTAAACTTTTTTTATTTAAACTAATGAGCTTTTTCTATAGAAACTGGTTCTGACACGAACTTTAACTCTGCACTGTTCATTCATGCTTCAGATAAATTGGCAGGGATGCAAAATCTCTCATTTCACTAATATTCATTTTACTGTAGATCGTTGACATGTTGTCAATAACACTCTTTCTCCTGAAAATTATTCAAAATCTCTCATTTAAATTGACTCCTCATCAAAGTCAGCTTCCATTTCAAATTTTAAACTGATGTCTTATATGTATAAATTTCATTGTCTTACAGTTTCTTTCTGAACATTATTGTTATTCTAAATTCCATAGTCGGAAGGGCTATCAGATTAATAATGCGTTATCAATGACTTGTATTTCCTGGTTTTGGTTATTATTTATCTCTTTCTATATGCTTGTTTTTCTCATAACCAGGGGTTCTGGCCTTCTTTGTTCTGCTTGGATTTTTCGGGCTCATCCTGCATTGTTCCTCCCTAAATAGTAACGATCCTCGAGTTGCTGGGTGTCACAACTGTTGCTATGGTTGGGGTATCTTGGATTGTTTCCCTGCATCTATGGAGGCGTGCTTCGCACTTGTTATCGTTTTTGTTGTTATCTTTGTCATCCTTGGGATAGCTTACGGTTTCCTTGCTGCCACTATGGCTATTCAAAGGATCTGGCAGAGGCATTACCACATTCTCACCAAAAGGGAGCTGACTAAAGTGAGTTTCTAAACGCTGTTGGCTGTTAGTGATTTATGTTTGTGGATTGGATATAATACCTGTGCCACTTTCCTGTAGGAGTACGTGGTGGAGGATCTTCACGGTTGTTATACCCCTCCAAAATTGGATCCAGAACATGAACAACACTTGAAAATGCTACAACTTCTGTAACGAATGGCAGATGAGGTGTTCAATTTCTGTCATTTATCGTTTCTTATGTTCTTTTCAACTTCTGTAAGATACGATATATGCATTTCCTTGAAAACTTTGTTATAATTATAAATGAGCAATGTGGAAAATAGATTTTAACTAATTTGTTGCTGCCCCTTCTCGCATTCTAAATGGGTTTATAAGCATTGGTTAACCATTGGAAAAAAGAGATGCTTTCGTCAAATCTAAAGTTGATACCAAATGGGACATTAATCACATAGATAGAAAGATGTTAAAGAAGAGTTTGTTCAGTGACTTATTAGCAGATTATTTTTGTAACACTCTTTAGTTGGGGAGCAATATGCTATTTATCTCCTTTTTTGAATTTTTATTCCTTTCAAGTCATTGTTCAAAAAATAATCTTAAATACATCTTCAAGAAAATTACCTCTAATCCGTCTTTGATTCTGGATTTACTTGAAAAAATGGTGGGGTTTTAAATAAAATTGTGTGAAACCAAGGCTGTCCCTTTCAAATCGCTTCTACCACCATGGATTACTGTTTCCAAATTGCAAAAAAATTGCTGCATTTTATATACATGATTTGCACTTCACAAATCTCCTTTATGTATCTGGTAATGCTTCTCTTTCGTTTACAATTGGTTCTACTTCTACTGATTCGAAACGAAACAGAAAACATGCAAGAACACAAAAGGAAACAAAAACGAAGAAATGTGTGCTGCCTTAAACCTCCATTTTGGAGGCATTTTATGGCTGTGTGGTTCTTTCATCGCTGACAAAAACAATATGATCACCATCCCTAATGACCTCTATATCTTCAATTGCAGCTCCATCTTTGTTCAAAACCTTTGAAACCATAATCCCATATTTCTTGGCACCCATCTCAAGAAGCTCGTCGTAGCTTCCTGGAAGACGCACCAACTTCCCAGCGACTTCACCGATCTCTGGACAGCTGATTATAACCCTAGCAGGATTGGTTCCAGACATTTCTCCTCTGGTTTGGTTATCAGAGAAAAGGATGTCTCTCTCGCCTGAGTGTGCTGCTGACATGATACCAAACAATGAGTTATTGAAGTTGTTAGTCCTACGCCGTGGACGAGATTGACCGGGCCATGCACCATCGTTGCCTTCCTGGGGTACAGGGCGGATCATGGGCTCGCTTTTAAACCTTCCGAGGAAGCGACTCCCACCCTGCTTCTCGGGAATGGCGACCACTAAATGAGTTCTTGACTCTTTTGTTGTCTGGAACAGGTTTTTGATTTCTTCATGTCCCTGTTGGTCTGCTAGATCTCTTGGAGTCCATCCATGGACGTCTGGTTTGTCAATATCAGCTCCTTGTTCAAGGAGGAACTTGGCAATCTCAACGTTGTCTTCACAAACTGAAACGTGTAAAGCTGTCGTTCCATTGTTCTTGGCACTTGTAATGTCGCCTCCGTATCGGAGAATATCTTTGAGCAACTGGAGGTTGTTTTGCTCTGCAGCAGTACACGCAAATTGACCCACCTCACCCGACCGCAGATTAGCGCCATTGTCTATAAGTAGCTGAGCCACCGGCTCATGGCCACCTAGTATCGCCTCCCATAATGGCACATTCCCGTCCGAATCTGTAGAAAGAGAAAGCATGGGAAACAAATCATCTTTCCATGGGTTCATAATACAATTGCATTCTCTAAAGATAGACCCCCGTCTCAAATTCCATCCTCTAAATTCAGTCTGAAAAACGATTCTTTCAATGATTCCACATGGTTGTCAGTTTCTGTCTACATTCTTAAAATTATTATTGTAATACATACATTCTTAAAAATAGAATCAATCCTAGAGAGAGAGAGAGATCCCCAGGAGATGTACAAATTAAAACAAAATAATTCATCTCATATCTTGATTTGGGAATACTAAAGTCAACAGACATGAACCACATGATAGGTTATTTTGTTTGCAATGATTTTATATGATCTGTTTATCAAGCTATGTTAACAAATTGGGTGCCAGCAAGGACACTATTATTGGGAACACCTATACTGGAAAATGAGACAGTTGGACTAGATTTTTTATGTGTTCCAAATGTGTCTAAAGCAGATTACTATTAAGAAAAAAGACTGTTTTAGATAAGAGCATTAGAAGGTCAACTTGGTCCTATTATAGATAGACCACAGAATTCCTTGGGAAATAGTGTACATTGAATATTTGAATGTGCAATCACTGTTAAATCACATTTTAAAAAATAGTAAACAAGTTACAGAAGATAGTTGACTTGAAATAAGTTAGCGAGGGGAAAATAAATGCCCATAATGTGTGTGTCAGCAAATACTTGTGCATGTATGAGGGAAGTCAACGCGGTGCCAAATTATGTATTTTGACTTGCTACATTGATTAACAAGCATGAAATATATAGCAGGCAAATAGTTATAAAGAAAAATTATCCCTAGAGTAGTCCTATAATTCATTAATTGATTCTCAGCTGCTTGTGGAGAACCACGAGGCTAATATCAGTAAAAACAAGGTAAAATTCTAAAGACGAGAAAAGTAAACGGATGAATGCAGTAAACGTGGTTGAAAAGTACCTCTACTATTGGGATCTGCTCCGTAATCGAGTAGTAGAAGCACACAGTTCTCGTTTCCTTTTGAGGCTGCTATATGCTGGTATTACATGAACGGGGAAAACAAGACAGCATGAAAAAAGTCAACAAAAAATGCAGAAAACAGAATCTTTTGGACAGTGATTCGTTGATAGGAAGTAATGAGTAACAGAGAATTCAGCTTACAAGTGAAGTCCTCCCATTGTTGTCGGATTCATTTGGATCAAGACCTCGTTTCAAGAGCTGGTGTAAAAGCAAGTCATCTCCTCTAAGTGCTGCAAAACAAAGACTGAGTGGTAGGTCCATTCTGCCTCTAGCTAGCATGTTCTCTGTCTCCAACAAAACTCCTTCCATGATGGGGTCTTTGTCTTTGAGGTCTTTCAAATGCTGCCAACCAAGAAAATAAGATGTCATTGAAGCTAAGTTATATGTTAAACATCACCTTGTAAAATACTCAAATATGGACAAATAGTACCATCTTTTTTTATCTTTTACTGAGACCATTGCAGTTCGGTTTTTGTTTTAAATTGTTTGAGGAAATGTTACCGATGAAAATATACATATTAGTAATCAAGTCTAAAGACATCATCTGTAAGGAACTCTAGAACCCAGATAACATAAGTGTAAAAGGAAGCAGACCTGAAGAAGGTTGTTCATGATAATAGTCCCATCGCCAACATTAGATTGAACGAGACTAAGGAATGCAGTACGATTCAGACGCAGCAACTGACTCAATCGCTTAGTACGCACAGTAAATAGTTGTGGTCTGTAACATAATACCCCAATCTCACCACAAAGATCGCCAGTTTTAGCCTCTCCTACATGCTGCAAATATCGGAAATAGTTTAGTCAGCAACTATATTGCCTTGAATTGCAATGTAAATAACCAGAAACCCAAAATTTTCAATTTCCAAGAGCTTCTATATGCAGACTTGCCTGTTCAACTCCATTTTTCAGAACCAGCAAATCCTGTGAAAAAATTTTAAACATTAGAGACTCGAGATGAACCGAGCTTGTTGGTTATTTCGTGAATACTTCAGTCAGTAACTTAAAGCATTCCAAAATCAAATAAATTAATCATTACCACAGCACCCGTGACAAGAATGTAGAAGTCTGTTGGGGCTTCATTTTGTAAAATCACATCTTCTTTTGGAGGAAAATACTCGGCCTTCATTTCTGAAACCTTTAACATTTTGGCAAATCAATCAGTATCAAAGTAAGCACATACTAGACACGAAAGCAAAAATAAAAAGCTTATAACAGAAGGAACCGTCATCTAGGTTTAAAACTTGAGAACTTATGTTACTAACCAGTTGAAAAAGTAGGTCATTTGAAACACCACGAAACAAATAGACCTTGTCTACTAGAGAGTAGAAAAGATAATGTGAAATGCTTGATCGGATGGCTTTAGGCAAGGAATCAAGAGTTTCTTGCTGCTGCAATCCCTCAGAATCTGTTCTGAACTTTAGACACAAATGTGCCAGCATTTGGTCTTGCAAACGAAGAGGAAGTTGATTCCTATTGGCGAAACTAGAGGCCGCTTGTATGGTATCTCTCTGAGGAATAAAAGTACCATAGAATTGAAAAGAGAGAAGATCAGTATGTGATACTCTAAATTAGTAAGAGATTAAGCAAAACTAACAAATAATCTAGATCTTTGAATTATTAAGTATCATTTGTGCACTGTGCAAGAATTATTTACTTACAAATTTTCTAGTTCTACTGGTCCCATGGACAACTAAGTTGGTCATATTTCCAATCAAGTATGCTGTCAAACCAAGATTGAAAAGCATGTAGAAGATGTCAAAAATCATTTCCCTCGTATTCACAGGATGCAGGTCACCATAGCCGACAGTGGTTAGGGTAGTGATTGACCAATAAATGGAGGTGACATATCTAATCCACAGACTTTGCTCAAGAAAGTTCCCCATGGATGCTCCAATCCACGTCCTTTTTGGATCACGATAACGAGCAGCAAGGAGATAATAGAAGCATGCGGCACAGTGAACAGCAAATAGAGTAACCTACAAAAGACATTGATTACACAAATAAGAGAACATCTCAAAAATAAAATAAGCTAATTAAAAACGCAATCTTATTTGAATATGTAAACTTACACAAACGAGTTTTGCACATCGAACCCAGAAGTAGTTATAGTTCTTGTCCTTTTCAAGTCTGTTCAGAAGAAAGAACACTAACTTAAGGTTGAACACATTTTTGATTCAGCAAACACAGGCAAGGTAAAAGTCCTTGTACCTGGAAAAAAGAGCACTGACTCTTCTGAGACGCCATAGACGAAGCATGTTGAATAATCCATAGGAACGGAGAGGAGGAGGGGAAATCTTATGTGCAAGTTCAGAAGGAATTGTGGAGATGACATCTAAGATTAGCCACGAACGTGCATACTTTATAGCAATCTTCTTTGGCTCATCAACAAGTAAATAGGAGGTTTTGTCAAGGTAAGCTACAAAGAATGTGAGAACAATATCCACAGCAAAAAATCCATTAACCACATTGTCTGTAACAGAGAGTGGCGATTCGGGTTTCTTGAGGAATCCAAATTCGAACGGCGAGACCCAGGCAGTATATACCACCAAAACAACCAGAAAAGTCTCCCAAACCCTGTAGATAACACAACCTCAGCCACTTTGGCAGAAAAAATGAAAAAGGTATTCATCATCCTATGCAAAACAAAAATAAAAAAATAAAAAAATAAAGATTCGCTTAATCAGAATCACTTGAGTTCTTTCTCTGCAAAAACATCCAGCCCACTTGAATCCACGCCAAAAACAAATAAATGTTTCTGTCTAGTTACTTTTAGTAAGAAAGTGTTTCTGGAAGTGTTTAACAAGAAAAAAGAATAGCCATGTTTGCAGAAACGTAAAACTAAAATACAAAATTCTCCTTTTAGCAAAGCTTTAAGGCAATATGAGAATCATCTGACGCTTTAGAATAACCTAAAATAAGAAGAAGCGCATGAACAAGAACAATAAAGTAAAACAAACAAACAAACAAAAAGGCGCAGAGTCGGTGCATTATTATTTACAAAATTACAAGCAGGGGAATCCATTAACTTCTGAAACAAACGAAACAAAAAGATTCAGATTATTATTTGATGCAAACAAATGAAAAGGCAACAGTATTAGTTTCACAAGATCAAACCCAATTGAAAAAAAGAAAAAGCAAAAAAGCAAGCGGTAAAAAGGGCATTCGAAATTCCAAATGAAGAACAAAAAGTGACCTGTATCGGCGGTCGTAGGGCGAAACGATGAAGCGGCGGAGTTTGACTCTCCGATTACTCCTAGCGCCGAGGGAGGGCAATATTCCAGTGGTGAGGCTGTACTGACTGCCATCTCTGGACAGCTGCTCCAGCTCTTGCTGACCACACACAGAAGGAACCATGAAACCACCGGAGCTTCTCACGCCGTCCATTGTTCACACAAAGAAAACGAAAACGAGAGAAAGAAATCTCTGTGTGTGTGTCTCTGCTCCCGCTGGTTCGAAATTTGAATTGAATTACGTTTTGTTCGTCATCTTCTCTACGGCGTTCGCCATTTTCGGTTTTCTCCGTTGTGTTGGTGTCGAGAACCGAATCCTTGGCTCTATTTTATAGCGCTTCTTCTTGGGAATTTGGTTCTCTTCTGGCTACTGCTTCCAATTTTGCACAGATTTTTTCCATTTTTTATTTTTTTTGGGTGTATTTGACTATTTTAGCTTAAATTCTGGGCTTCGGTCAAACCAGCTTCTTTTGGATCCTCCGGCTGTGCACCCGATTCTTCCGCTTCCACAAATACCCCTACAACTACAACGCGTTTGCCTCGTGTTTATTTTATCTTTTAAATTTCAATTTTGGTTGTTTTTTTAACTTTTCTTTTTTTTTAATCTCTGATTCGAGATATATGTTATGCTCGCTTTGACAATTCTACCTATATCTAATAAAATTTTTTACCTTTCAAGTAATAATACCTAACACATTCAATTTTGTATCGGTTGATTCGTAACTTATTTGATATTTTTAAAATTTACAAATCTGTTTCGACACAAATTTCGATTTTTTTTAAATCAAATCGGTCTGAGTACATGTTAGATACAAAACTGAATTTTGTATGTATAATAGAATTTTAGTTTTTCAATTTTGTGTTTATATGTCCGTAAATTTTTTAAAATAAGTTAGGGTATTTATTGGAATGAGACTCAAAGTTAACCTATTAAATATATTTTAGGTTTATTTGTGGATTTATTAAACACAATCCTAAAAAGTTATAGACTAAGTTTGTAATTTAACTTTTTCAACTTTGAAGTAATAACTACCTAATATATTTAAATATTTGAAATACAAAATAATGGAATATTATATTTTAAATATGTCCACGCTTTGTATTTTCGCTAAAATAAAATATTTTGTGTTTTTTTTTAATAATTTAATGTGAGAATCACAAGAGTGTTGCTAGGTTTCCTGTTAAAAGAAAGAAAAACAACGGCCACAATTATCATTAATTTAAATTGGAGTTAACTGTGGATCTAGATTATTTGTTTATTATTGTATATGATTCTTTTCTTTAATTGTGTAATTAGCTAAATTAGCTTTGTACCGTCTTTGTATAGTGGCGTCTTTGTCCACCAACATAATACACAAAAATATATTCTCGCATCTTCCATTTGTTTATTTCCATTGTCAATTTTTTATAGTAAAAAGTGCGAAAGTGATTTAAATTTCGTCTTATTTTTTTTTCTTCTCTTTTGTCTCAACTCACCTATAATCTACTTTTACCATTTGTCTCGATCAAATCAAAGATTTATGCACAATGAACTTTAATTTGCACTATGAAAATTTAACTTTACAAATAGGTGCAAACTGAATGATAGAATGATGCAATTAAAATTTTAAGTTTCTTTACAATTTACCCTTAAAAATTTAAATTTTAAAAACTCTATATATATAGTGTAAATTTTTACTCATAAGCTGAGGCTATAGAAAAAAATCAAGATGACATGCTGGTTTTTTCAATTCCTTTATAAGGCAACAATTTTTCCCAATAAATTTGTTTCAACATATATAGCTACTTTAAACCCCTTGTTTTAAAATAGTTTTTCAATTTTTTTTATGCAAATAGTTTTCCAATTAAATCATTATTTTGTATTCTTGTAAATTTTAAATAGAACTGCTATAAATAGAACTGCTATAAATGTTATATTGATGAATAAATTTTCATTTTTTTTTGTATAAAAAATGTCTCGTATTGGTTATTTTATTTTTCTTGAAATTTACTTCACTTTATTTATAGCAATATCAATCGCTCTTCCAAGAATGGCATGCATCAATCCTTTTGGGTATTCCTTTGTAAAATTTCCAAACTTACTTCAAGAAATAAAATATTTTTCCTTTATATGTAAACAATTTTTTTTAATAAAATTTATTACTAACATAAGCTAATTTAGTGTTTGTTTGGTATGTCATCTAAATCTAGTGATTATTTATTTTTGACCGATTAAATTTAAAATTTTAAAATGTATAATTACATTAAAAAAAATAAAAACTTTATAAGCATATTATTTCATGCTATAAACTCAACTCAATTTTGTTAAAATTAAAATGTAAATATAAACTATATTATATTGAAATTATTATACAAACTTTATAACACATATATTAATAAATTAACTAATAATATTTCAGATTGAACTAAATATTTTGTTAGTAACTATCCTTGTTTTACAAATATATTACTAAATATAAATAATATATTAAATTGAGATTCAAATTCTAAATCTGCTACTAAACACATATTCAAAAACGTTGGAAAGCTATAATATAAATCTATTTTTTTTTATTGAATACCTTGTTTTTAGATCACTAGTCAAACACAACGTTAATAGTATTTCGTGCCCTCGCATCTCTACTTATACATTTTCGTTTATTTGGTTTTTTAGAATATTATATTAGAAATAAATAGAGAGAATATGAACAATAATATATTTAAAAAAATTCACTTATATTTCACTTAATTTATATTTGGATTTCTTATATTTGGATTTATTGTTACTTTTTATTTCTTTATTTGAAAAAAAAGTTATTATTATTATTATGTTAACAAATATTCATTGTAATTCTGGGTGAAATATTTGTTAAATGAAATTATTATTATTATTATGACAGGGAAAGGAAAAGGCAAATTATTGTGCTAACTTCAATGTTCCAATTCGTGTATATCATTTTTAGTTTCATCTCTAATATTTTGAAATACTAAGTTCCGTCGGTGTATTATCATTTTTCTTATCCTATTTTTCTTTATTGTTAACAAAAAAATCAAGAACTAAAAGAAAAAAAGAATGTGACACTTAACCAACATTTACGTAAAAGGAGCATAAAGTTTTTGTTTTTGTTATTTTTTTTTTTCATTCAAGACCTGAATTTTATAACATTTTTCTTTTAAGTTTACTATGAATCTCGATATTGTCTTTAGTATATAAAATGTTCACGTAATATAAAATCATGCAAAATATTATAATAAATGTCAAAACAAAATTATAATTGAACATGCATCAAAGTTATTGAATTTACTGACAATTATATATTTATTCGTGCATGGGTGGGTTGAAGATATGAGATTTTATTGTTTTATTAAGTATTACTCTCTATTTTATCTATAAAAAAAATGTAGTACTCTCTATTCTATATTTAAATAAAAATTAAAAATAATAAAGACCCATAGCAAAAAAAATGATTATATTTTTTGGAATATATAATTATTGAAATATACAATCTTCTTTAAATAATTATGAATAACCATTGGTCGTGTATAATGTTTTTTTAATTAATTTTGAGTTTACCTTTACGTATACTTATCATTGTTTTTTGTTTTATCATAATTAACAACGAATTATCAATTAACTCGGACGATAATTGACAGTATCAAAAAAATTAATACATTATATATAAAAATTAAAATAAGAGAGACACGTGTTTTTATAAAATAATATATAAAATATGAATGGAATTATATATTTAGTGTAAATAAATTTAGGTAGACGATAGGGATCCACTAACTTGGTCAAATTAAGGCAACAAAAAGTAAAAGAAATATGAGCGAAAGACAAGATGGTCATGACATTAATTGATTTAATCACGAATATATAATAGCGTTGTTAACCTCCCTTGTTGGTCATATTTCAACTTTAATCAGAATTCTCTTACTGATTTGTTGAGACGTGATTGGTCTATAGAACCTGTGGGACCCTTCTTCTTAATTCTCCTTCCACTAATTATCTAATAAGAAACTTAATTATTTCCAATTATGATGCGGACCACAATTTATTTTTTATTCTCTTTTTGGGAAATTTTGCAATTTTGGGCGCCACGTAAATGCTATATTATTCGAATGTTATCTCCATGGATTTAATTAAAAGATCTTATCTATGATTTTCTAATAAAAAAAAATACCTTCCTTTAATTTAATTATTTAATCTTTAAAAAAATAATTTTTTATTTTTTTTTCAATACAAAGAAGTTTATGAAAAAACATCCTCCCGAATTGGAGGTTGAGCGAATAACTCTTTCAGTCGTATTGGGTATTCTTCAATCCAGTCTCAATGCTGATATCTCTTTGCACGAATTTCTAATTTAAAGTATTGACAACTTCGTTCACGTTATAAGGAAGATTCTTTATATCTCTCCATTGCAGCATATATTATCATCAGCTGGTTTCATTATCAAATCTATCTTCTCTATTGATAAGATTGATAAGATTTCATATCACTTTAAAATCAAAGGTATAAGGATAATGCTCCATTTTGTCCCTATAGTTTGACCTTAATTTTTTTTTAATGACATACCTTAATTTTAATGGTTTTTTTCAGTTCCAATTTAGTATTTATTATTTGAGTTAAACTTCATAAATCGTTTTGAAACTATATTTTACCCACTCGAAAAACCACTAGTTTTTTTAAAACTTTTTTACTCAAATCTAAACTTTAATACAATCAACTGATATAGTCGACCAAATAGAAAAGACATTATTTCATGCCTCGTAGATTAAAAAAAATATCATATATTTAATGTAGTAATTAATGACAAGGGATAACAGTGAAATTTGATTAAATTATACCTACCAATTTAAAACTATTAAAATCATACATACCAAACTCAAACCATAAGAAGTAAATTAAAAATTTTAAAACTATTTGTAACAACAAAACCATAAGTTTTCTATGGAATGGTAGAATTTTGCACCGTACAATTATATATATATATATATAGACTTTTATTTCAAAAAAGATATACGGGTAAATTAAAGGAAAACTACCGAATCTTAAATTTTTTTCCATTCTTGGAGAGTCAAAATATGGGGTATTTTATATATACTTTTTAAGCTTCAAAAGTTAAGAGAGAGACACTTATTCCCTTCCTACAGACTATATTGGTCAAATTAAAGTCATATGTTTAAATCACAAAAAGACCAAATGCATGAGAGAAATATTTCTTTCCTTTTTGTTTTTCTAATTTAATGAATACCACAAAACTAACCCAGATTTCCTTTTCTCTATATTATTCGTCATTCAAAAGTAAATCGAAATGACAAATAAATCTTAAAAAATAGAGAGAGAAATTAGATTATACAGCATAGCTTCGACAAATTAAGAAAAAAAATATATATTTATGGTAGTATATTGCAGAGATTCGTGCGAGATTTTGAAATATATATTATTTCTTTAATTATTAGAAAAACAGAGCTAGAAAAGGCGGTGAATTTAATGAATGTAACTTTTTTGGTAGTATTAACCGTTTAACTTCCTTTTCTCCGACGTCACCGACCAATGGCGGAGATGGCGCCACGTCATGGCACTGAAAATTTTGTCTCGCCCCCTGCGGCACCGGATCGGCGTGCCACCGGCCACGGCGGTTACGGTTTGGTTTCATTATTATATTTCATAATTACATACTTAAATTAACTTACAAACAAATTAAGGCCTCGCTACTCTGTTCTGCCCATAACGGAACGGAACACACTTTGTCTCGCCAAGATACAACCTTAATTAGTCTTCAAGCAACTACCACAACCTTTTTTCTCTTCATTTTCACTTTAATTTCCAAATTCTTTTTAGATTATAAACTATTAGTTGAACTATAAATTTAGTCCATCTACCCTGGTAGTTGTATCTAGTTATCCTTACAATTTAGATGTTGATGTAAAATGTCGAAGTGATGATCTGATATGATGTAACAATGGACAACAAGTACCTTTGGGTGTTGACGTAGTAGCAAGAAGCTTGGACGTTGACACTCAAGATCCAGGTTCGAGCCCTCCTCTTAGGATATGAGTAATATGGTTTAATCAAGCTCATGTTGATGAAAAAAAAAAGGAAATAAATATTATCATATTAGTTAGTTTGATCTCATATTTGATAAAAGAATAAAAACAAAAAACAAAAAATTTAGTTTGTACCATCATGACTCAATCGCTAATCGTTTTTTTTTTAATTCAACGATTGTATAAACACCTCAATCAAAGGAACTATGTTTTAATTTAATTTAAAATTTTTCATCCAAATAAAGTTTCAGTTTGTTTGACATTAAATAAACTAATTAAACTAAAAATAAAATAAAATTTATTAACTGTTAAGCTTCAATTAAAATAAATTTGAAGGATTCCTCAAAAAACAAAAAAATGAAGGGGATGGCTAGTAGTTGACCTTCAATAGAAAATTAAATTAAGTCCCAAAACCCTATTAATAGAATAATAAAACCGTATTAACTACTAATCTGTGGTGGGCCCAATTATCCATATCACCCCATGCGCAACCAACCACCTCCATTTGTTGGTTGACTTTTTTCATCTTTCCTTTGACCTTTTACCTCCATACTCAATTTAATCCTTTCCCATAATATTTTTTATACAATGCTTTTTTTTAATATTATCTATTTTAATTTGTAATATTATATTAAATAAATATGTCAAACTCATTAACATAGTTTTTCTAATAAATTAAAAATAAACCATATGACTTTATTTGGGTATGGGAGCCTTGGTTTGACAATTTAATTTAATAGCCGAAGCCACTGGTAAATATTATAAATTTTATCCCATCAAAGTCTTCAAATTTTCTAATATCAAATACAATGGTTTAAAATACTCGATAATTATTCAAATTATAAGAGGAAAAAAGAACCCCGTTCTCAAACAAGAGCATATAATAAAAAAGTAATTTTTTAGATCATACTTTTCTAAAAATAAAATCAACATACACCTAACATTTCCACCCGAATACATTTATGCAATCTTAATCATTCTCTATCTTTTCTTTTTTCTTTTTATATGAACATGGCTAACATATACAAAAAAAGGTTGGCATTGTTTACTAAAAATGTACAAACAAATAAAACGTATATAATTATTATTTGTTTTTTATTTATTTAATCAAATCGTACAGATCATTGAAATAGATTGGTGGTATATTTTAAACAAATATTTGTATATTATAAGAGGAAATCATGTCTCTATCTGCTTTGTACATATTACATGGATTGGATTTGGATCCCCAAATTTTATGTATAAGTACAAGTAAGGAATTGTACTAAAAAAAAATAATAATAATAAGGAATTTAAATTTTAAAATCTTATTTGTCTACATCAAAAGTTTTGGTATACAAAATATACAGTTGGTTTTTTGGGATGACTCCATATCATCTAGTTGTGTTGTTGTCCTTTATCTTCCCTTTTCCATTTTCCTCCCTTTAAAAAATTGAATGGAAATTTTCAGAAACTTGTCATCTCTCAGAGGTTTAAATTTGGAGGTTGAGTTGAGTTTTTTTTTTTCTCTTTAAGTATAACATATGTGAAGGATCGAATTCACAATCTCTTAGGTGAAGATATATGTCAATTACCACTGAACTATGCTCGCCTTTGACGTATGTTGAGTTAAGATAAAGATAGACATTTGAACCTCCAAAAAGTATGGTATTGCCTTGACTCCTAGTTGCTAGTTTAACTATCTTCGGAGGCTATTGTTAAATTTTCACAATATATTTAAGAGAAATAATCTTGTATGAACCCACGTATATTTTAAGCTGTGTAGAAACAACTAACTCAAGTGACGACAATTATTGAACTAAAAAAAAGGGATTGTGTGAATTTTTAAAAAAAGATTCAAGACAAAAAAGAAAATTCAAAGTCGAAAGACCGAATTAGTTAGGACTTAATACTACAAATTCAAATTAACTACCATGAGTTGACCATACAAGTGACTTTGAAACTCTGGGACAAGGATTTAAAGTACATGATGACCGCCTATAAAAGATATTAGCAATTGAATGTTGTAAGCTCGTACAGTGGGTGTATACAAATTTGGATACTCAGTGTAAAGAAAATTACCATATTAAAAATTTTAAGGGTTTTTTTTTAATGAATAAAAATGGCTAGACTTTTGACTTAGGAGCACTCGCTATGAGTTGAAATTAGAGAGACATAAAGTTGCATAGAATGTGGAAGAAAATAGCACAATTATTTGTGGGACAAATAAGTCCAAAAAAGAGTTAACTACAATATTATTATTTGTTGAAGAAGCTTGGAGATTTCTCCCAACTCTTCATCATTGTTTGTTTGATTTCCTTTGAAGTGAAATTAGATTCCTTCTAGTTGATTCAATTTGGAGTGTGATCCTCCTAAATTCCAAACAATAATTAAGATTTGAAATTAGAAAAAAAAAATGCATTTGGATATGTGGAGTTTAGATATTTTTAATTAACTCGTAGCAGCAGTTTGATGTGGTTCTGGTTTTTAGTTCCTATTTTAGAACTTATTATTTTTAGTTTATGAACCACTAGTGAGATGATGAAAAAATAGTCCCAACTTGTTCATCATGTGTTTCTGAGTTTTTATTCCAAACAATTAATTAAAATATTGAAATAAAAAGGTAAAGCAAAGATTAATGTTGAGACCTTGCTTTATTTGTTTGGTACCTTCGGATACCTCAGATTTCGAAGGATTTCAAAATTATGGTCGATTTCAAATGAATTACACTGTTTGTTAGCACATGATTTTGAATAGTTTGAAATCTTATCCGATTTCAAATCCTGTTTTTACGTAAAAAAAATTTCAAACTAAAATGGTTGGATTTCATAAAATTTCAAAATAAATTACCTATTTAACTTTGTCATGTTTTAATTTTTAATTAATAAATTCATATTAAAATGCTTAAATCAGTAAAATTTTTATTTTCTTTTCGTTTAGAACATCCAATAAAGAAATTTAATTTAATTCATTTCAAACCATTCTCATTCCACTCTCAAATCCAATAAAGAATTTTAAATCATTTTTCAGATTTGAAATCACTAAATTTAAAATATTTCTAAATTGAAAAAGATATGAAATTGAGAGGGAATTATTTATTTCTAAATTTAAGACAAGCATATATTTTTTACTATGCCCTTTTATTATTGATTTTTAAGGCCAAAAAAGTAATTTTGGAGTACCAACTTCCCTAAGACTCTAGGAAATCAAATAATTAATGGGAGCTTATTTGATAATGATTTCATTTTACCACTTAGTTAGGTCTATATTGATAAATTATATCTAATTAATTGTAACATCACATTAATGCCATGAAATGTGATAGGAATGGAGAAAAGTAATAATCGAATAAAAATATCTTAGAAAGGATAACTTAAAACCAACTAATGATGAAAATGAAGATTTTTTTTAAGCCAACTAACAAATGTGGGTATTTATTTTGTGGGACATAACAAAATATAAGAAGCACAAATTAGAATAATGTTGGAGGTGAAATCAATTTGCCAAAAAGGTGTTGGCTAAATTATTCGAAAAAAACTATGAAAAGAGGACTTGTTTCTATCACCTTAAAATTCCATGGGAGAGATAACAACGTTTGTGAATTTTATCTTAGGACTAAAAAGAAAAAAAAAATGAATATAATAATATTCCTTGTTTTTCATTTTCAATTTCTTAAAAGAATAATACCCAAAAGAATTTTCCCCATTATATTTTTACGAGTAGAAAAAAGGAATAGATATGAGAAAAAGAAACAAAATTAGAGAATAAAGACTTTTTATTAATAAATAAATAATTATCAAATTTTTAGTAATATTAAGGTAACCTAACATATGTTGACCGGTCAAGAGATAGTATCCTTTATATTTAAAATATTTTTAGATTTTTATTGTTTAACAGTTGGAAATAACAACGTACAAAAAGATAACAACATGTGTGAATTTCATTTAAAGGAGAAAAAAGAATATTTTTCAATTTTTGAATATTTAAAAAGGTTATTAAAATTCAACTTTTGAGATAAGAACGTTTGTGAATTTCACTCAAGAAGAAAAAATGTACATTAATGTAATTTTCTATTCTTTTTAATAAATATTTTGATTAAATTATCAATTTAATTTTCAAACTTTAATATTATTAATTTTTGAACTTAAAAAAATTTAATTACATCTCTAATTTTAATTTTATAGTTATTAAAGCAATTATAAACTTTTTAAAACAAAACAAAAGAAAAAGAATGCAAAATTTGGTGTTAAAACAAGACTTTATCAACAAACAAAAAAATTTCGCAAAATAAAAATTCATGATTTGAGCTATATTGCTAACAAAAGTTATTCAATTTAATTGATCTATCCACATAAGAGAGATTATGTCACATTAAAATCTAGAATAAAGAATGCCAAGCCAAATCAAAAACTTCACAAATAATAAGAAGGAATAATATATATCTATATATATATAACATGATTTTAATGAGTGAATTAGGTCGGTGTGAAGAGAAAAAAAAGTGATGAGGAAATCAAGGGAGAAAAAATCTAGTGCATTATCAAACACTCAAATCTCCTCATCTAATCAATCTTTTTTTTTCTTTTTTTTTTGGCTGGTTTTTTATATTAAGAAAGTTTCGAGGAAATGTCTCAATAATTAATTATTTACTTTTTGTAATGCTATGGTCTCTGCAAAAAAACACCATATTTTTAGGCTTTTGGCTAAAGTTTATGCAAATGGTCAAAAGTTTTTAAGTGTCCTATATTCTATTGGCACAGACACTCTTATTTTTGGAAAAAAGAAACCAAAAAATTATGAGAATACTATATTATTTTCCTTTGGTTTTTTTGTTCAAAATTAGTAAAAGTTGGACTAGTAAATTTTTGAATTTAGACGGAGTTGAATTTTCTATCCTGATTAATTTATATATATATATATATATATATATATATATATATATATATATTCGTTTTCAAAAGATCATGTCTGTTTATTTTGAATTTAATGGTTTTGCTTTTCAAAAACAATTTTCAGTTTTTAGTTAAATTTCCAACATTAAAAACTAGCTTAGTGGGAAAATTTTAATTTTAAAAAAGAAAAAAATAAAACAGTTATTAAATATATTCAAACTTCCAACTTGACTTGATCAAGAAAATTTCTTGCAATTATGTGCACATCTCTGATGAACTTCTTAATAGTATTTTTTTTTCTAATAAATCGTTATAAGGTTGCAATCAAATAAATTTGTAATTAAAACATAATTTTTAACAAAATGTAACAAAAACACGAGTATTTTGATTAAAACTATTTTCAAAAAATAGTTGGAAAGAAACCCATAGTTATTTGAGTAAATATAATATACTTTTTAAAATTTGTCAATATTTTAACATAAATCTCAAAATTACCAATTAATAATATTAAAATCTCCTCCTCTGTCACTAATCCCTCTATAACTAATCGGACCCAACAATGATATCTTAATCAAGTCGAGATCAATACGAATGATACACTCTAAGCGAATAGATAAAAAAAATTCAAACTTTTAAAATATAATTATTTAGATAAATTTGTGTTACAATAAATGATTTAGGAAACCAAACATATAAAATTCAGCTTAATTAATCATTTCCTTTACACTATATGGAGGTCGGTGGAGAGAACAAAAAAGAAGACCAACCAACTTTTTTTCAATTAGGAGTAGTTAATAACTTACAACTCTTTCTTTCGAAACCAACTAATTAATGACCATATGGAAATTAATTAATTAAAAATTAGCATAAGACAGAGAAAAGTCGAGAGGATTTTTGGGTCCCATATTGATTTTTGATGGTCCAATCTTCTTTCAAAATTTTACAATTAAACAACCTTGTTTAGTCATGTCTTTTTTTTTTTGGCAGCCCACGTAGGTTGTCTCAAATTTCTATACAATTAGATATAAACATGTTTTTTTTTTCTTGTTCAATTTAAATAGATCAATTATTTGTGCGGATGTAGTGTAAGGTAGGAAGATTATGTGACAAACGTGTAGAATTGTGTCGGTATGTTATTTCAATTATACCAAAATTAAAATTAAATCATGTAATTGACAATTTTTTTTTATTGGGATTAATATATATTTTTAAGGTTTTTTTTTTAATCATATGCTTTGTTGAGGGTAAAATTCGAGCAGTACACGTGTCTACTTCCCAGCGGAAGCGGGACTGCGTACAACCTCTTTCCACAATCCGACGTTGCCGAGCAGGACACACATCTGATTGGGACTGTCAGGACCACCAGTTATGGCCTGTACGTAACCATTGCAGCGGAGGGCACGCGTTGTCGATACAAAGGGGCGCACTCCATAGTTGTAGAAGATGAGTTCTAGAGCCCAAAGCGCTACCACCCTGCGACTGTCGGAAGCATGTCCCAGATGCTTTCCAGACGGCACATCGCATCTCTGCCACCTCTAACCGTCGTCCTTGTTGGTCGGCCACCCGATACTATAAAAGGAAGGACCCTCATTTTCTACAAGTGAAAAAACATGTCATTTATATTTAAGGTGTCTTATTCCTATTTCTCCCACGATGACTAATTTGATCGTTGGAGTGTTTTAGGTGGAATACCGCACCGGTGTCGAATAACTTCGATTTCGGGTTCACTCATTCCCTTGTCGAACTATTCATTCGAGCGACACGTGGCCTACGACCGGAATTCACCGCCAACATGTTTATTTAACTAAAATTGAATGCTACCGTTTAATTATTTATATGGTAATGTGGATTAAGTTCTTTATTATAGTGGCTTATATAGAGAGATGGTTTCCCATGGAATTAGATTCTAGCTATTATATGTGCATGACATTGATGATTCACGAGTCTCTCTCCTTTTTTCCTTTTTCGACTCAAAACTTTAATTTACTTCTATTATTATGAGAAACTATATATTTTTTTTAATGTAGCATATAAGAGTTTGTTTTGAGGGACTATTTTCAAAAACATTTTTATGCCTTTTTGTTTTTAAAATCGATTGAAAATAATAATAATAATAATAATAATAATAATAATGTGGTTGTCTTTGTATACTTGAAATCACCATCTACTATATTAAGGCAATTTTATTGTTATATATCAAAAAATTCTTTTTTAATGACATTTATTGCCTATTTAATGAGCATGATTTAAAATTATGGGTCCATGAATTTCTCTTTTAAAAATGTGATCCTTTAAGTATATATACCGACACGTTGATTCTATAACGATTATGAGAGTACCAAAGAATCAACACTATGAATATAGATTGTTATGGTTCCTAAAATGTATACTATAATTTATAAATCACTGGTTCTCCACCAAACAATTTAAGCTACCTATTACAAGTTTAAAAGTTCATATTTACGTTCATAAAGGTAAGAGGTTCGAATCGTCCATCCCAATTGTTGTAATTAAATCATAGCTTAGAAGATCAAAACCGTTCAAGTAACCAATCTAACCTTACTAATTATTTATTTGTTCTAAAAAGGAGAAAATCAATTTTTTCTTGTTTATGGAAAGATTTTTCCACTCTACATTAACCAAAGCACTTTACCAGCCATCGAAAGATACCTCAAACAAGAACATTTGAGTAAAAAATTATGTGCTTTTTTTAAACTCCATATGGAATTTTGCCAAAAATTTTTGCATATGATATGACAATAAGAATCAAAGGCAAAATTCAATTCAATTATGAGCTATGCTTCACTATTCAATAGAACATCTTGTGTGGGCTATGTTTTTTTGTATGCCTAAGCTTTTATAAGCAATATGAGAGGTTTAGGGCAAAAGTAGTCACATAATTATTTAGAATAATAATATTAATATAATAAGTGGAAAGAAATTTGCCACCTCTCATGTGAAATTGTTGTCAATTAATTGTAATTTAGCTACTGCCTTGAACCCACATGTTACCAACATTAGGCTTTAATTATTTTTCCCCCTTAGATTAAAAGAAAAATATTCATATAATATATGGTCTAAAATTTTATATTGTGACACCTTGCCCCATTAACAAAGACCTTTGATGAACCAAAAGGCCAAACAAACAAAACAACCTTCTAATTTATTTTTCATAAGTTATGACTTTTTCTTTCTTCATTCTTCCAAACTTTCAAACATTTGAAATGAGTTGGTATTTTCAAATTAATTTGATTATAATATACTATCTTATGGTATGATGTATAAATGCCTTCCATGTGACTATCATGAAATTATATATATTATTGTTAAGAGTATTTTTTTTTCCCTCTCGAGGGACAAATTTAAATATGTGAACAAAAAAAAAAGTTATTTGCAAGAATTACAATTTTTAATGCTTAATTCTTGAATATGGCAAATTTATACAACACAAAATATTGAGTTGGATTGTTCAAAATTTTCAAGTCATTAGTGTTGCCATACAACTTCAAATGAATGAAATTTTGGAATAAGTTTAAATTTTATTAATATCTAAGTAGTTTGCGAACTCTAATGAGAAAATTACTTTCAATTTGAACTTTTTATATAGTGATTAAACAATAATATATTATCAAGTAAAAAAGATTGAGTCTTAATCTGTCTATTTTTGAAAATATGAATTATTAAAACTTAATTCTTTTTTTAATATTATTAAAACTTAATTCTTGGTATGTTCGGTTGTTCTGAATTTTGAGTGATTTTTCAATCCAATGAAAGGGAATGATGTGAAATCTTGTGTAATTTCAAATCATGTGGTCAATTTTAGTAGGATTTCATAAATTTTTTAAGATAAATTACTTGACTTTGTCATATTTTAATTTTCAATTAATAAATCAAAGTTACAAATTATATCGATCAATTTTTTTTGCTAACGATCTCATCTATTTTGAAAGTTTTCCAGAATCCTTTGAAGTGAACTTGGGCCAACTCAACTCAATTTTGAAGTCCAATTAAACTAATCTCCAAATAGCTAAAACACACCAATAAAATACGATTTTATTTTTTATTTTTAATAATTATACTTCAATTAAAATACGATTTTATTTTTTATTTTTAATAATTATACTTCAATTCCTTTCATATTCTCTTTTCTTAAAAGCACATTGCAATACCATACCATGACTAGGTACATGTAATGAAATCAAAATAGTAAATTTTAGTTCATTTTAATTTTAGTCACTGGACCCTCATTTTGGTCCACATGATCATTTTAGTCCTTTAATTATATTTTTTTTACCACAATTTCAACCTATCGAATGACTAAAACAAACATGTTTAAAATATATAAACTAAAATAAATATAATAATACACGCGCTCCCTATGTTCACGTCAAATCTTAACTATCTCTATCAATCTTATGCTGACCACCATTGTGATTTTGACAAATAAAAAATTTATCCTAGTTAAGATTTTGGATTCAAATTCTCGCTACCACGTGATATCCTAGTATAAAAAAATATATATATACAAGTCAAAACGAGCATAGCTTACCGGTAATTGGCATACATCTCCAAGTCGTGAGTTCAATCTCCCACCCACTCAAAAAAAAAATGGAATGATTAATTGTTCGTTGGGTAATATTCTTGTTTCTCGTTTCCAATTTTGTTAAGAAATTTAAGTATTTTTTCAACTTTTGTTAAGAAATTTAAGTATTTTTCTTTCTTGTTTATCATTCTTTAGGAACATTATTTGGAAATAACCCAAACTAGTTTTTATTATACTTAGAAGTTGAAACTAGGCAATACATCTTTCTTCATTAAAAATAAAAAAATTACTAAACGAGCCTTTAAGTTTCTCCAGCTTCGCGGCCACACCGCTTCCTCTTTGGTTTAGTATATAAATGAAATCATGTTGGGCAGAAGGCTAGTTGAAGCGTGGGCCATTTATGATTTATCCACAGCAACCGCTTTCCAATATCCTCCAGCAGCAGCAGCAACTCAGATCTATATCTAACTTATGCCTTGGGGAATTGGGACCATCCACAGTCCATTTTCCAATTACTCCAATTCCCAAAACTCTTCTTTCTTTCACTCTCTCAATTTTATTACTTCAACTTGTGTGGTCACTCACCCTCCCACTGGACCACCCTCCCCATGTCACATAATTATCTAAATTGGGTTTTTCTTCTTCATTTTTTCTTTTTTTGGTCGAACAAATTTGTTTCTTGTGATTTATGATCATTACGCAACACAATGACAAAGTTCAATTCTCCCATTTAGATTTACGGCGATCGCAGTCTTCGGTATCTGAATTTGGGGACTGGCCCACCACGTGTTTGTCAAAATGCCCAGCTGAAGAACTTGTGCAATTCCACTCATTATTCTCTCTCTTTCTCGGTAAGTTCAATTTATTTGCCAAATCCTGTGAATTTATGCCACTTTAAACCTTTTTTGGCCGAAAGGTGTTTTTAGTGAGAAAGAGATGAACCCACTAGGATAGAATGGCTTGGATTATGGCTAGATTCAGACTTATAGTTCTCTCTTAGGATTAAGGAAGAAAGATAAAAACTTTTTTTGAAGATGAATTTGTGATTCTGTTGTCCGCAACATGCCAGACCCACTTATGCAATTATGGCACGATTGTAGCATAGATGATGATGCATTTGGGCCTTGGGGGACATTGAATCGTATTGTTGTATCGTTGTTTCCTCCTAAATGACGTAGTTTGGAGCTATGGCACCTACTCCAGCCAAACCAAGGCCCAAATAAGACAATTATTGACCACCATTGCATTTTTATATCAACAATATTTGATCCTCAATTTT
>NW_019104521.1:431839-450204 GCF_001995035.1 Momordica charantia | reverse complement strand
GAGGTGAACCTGGCCGAGGTCCGACCTACCGGGAAGCTCGGTGGGGGCCGATGTGAGCTACTGTCAGCGGCGTGATTATCGGGTGTAGCCGTCGGTTCTGAGATTACCGGGTGTAACCGTCGCGAGATTAGCGGGACTACCACCCATAAGTAGAGGACTTCACTCCACGATCAGGTACGATGATTTCTGACCTCGAACTAAACTGGGAATCCGACCTGTACTGACTTGATCGTCGGAGTGCTCACCTTTTTGTGCAGGTCCGCCCAAGTATTCAGATCGGTCCGGAGGCCGAGTTCGAGCTACAATCTGAAATACACTGTTGTGCATATCCTTGCATAAACAATATATATAATATATTTTTATATTTCAAAGGTTGTTCGAGATAATTTTAATTATTTTGTACTAAACTACAATTACGACTAAATGTGATTTTTTGTAATTAAGAGATTAAAAAAAATTCAATGCCGCTTGAACGGTAATACTAATATTATTGTTTTGGAAAAGAATATTCAATAAAATAAAATAAAAGTATTTGAAAATGAAATATAGGGAGCGGGGATGTTAACGTCCGTGAACTTTCCACGGCGGCGTAAGAGTACCCCTGGGGGAATATGCTATTATCCATTTTAAGATTTTTTTTTATTTTTTATTTTTGAAAGTTCATTTTAAGACATTTGGATTTTTTTGGCTTTTTCTAGAAGGTGAATGCAAGTATGATTTTTGACCTAACTTTCTTAGGTTGGAATACCAATCAATAAAATCACTATATTTTTATATTTTTATGAAAAGGAAAGGAAAGAACTTGACAAACTGAAAATAGCTCAAATGGTTAAGGTACATGTGTCTGACTAGAAGATTATATGAGTTTAACTTTTGTCTATTTTATTTTTAGTCTACCTTCTCCCAAAATAGAAATGTGATTTTTTTACCCTACATTCTCTTTTTTATTTTGTCTTTTTTAATTACTATTTGATCAAAATATACATTTAAAAAATATATGGATCAAACTGAAAGTACCCTAGTCAAAGTAATATTTAAATTTTATTTTTATTTATAAGATTGGGATATAAGCAAAAAATATTATAATATTGTATTTTAATAATATTTTAGAATAAGAATTAAATGGAGATGAAGGGAAATGTTAGTTTTAAAATATTTGAATAAGTAGAAAAAATGTTGAGAAGAGTCAAAACGAGTGAATGAAAATGTCATCCAAACCGAATACTATAAATTAATAAAAAAATAATTTATCACTTCCACTTCTAATCCATTTCTCTTTTTAATTAATGGATAGAAATTTTCTTTCCCTCTAATTGGAGGAAGAAGAGAAAGCAAACTACATAACATAAAAAACAAACCAACAATCTTAGAAAGTAACGCTAGGACTTCTTCAATCCACACGTGATTCAAATATCTTGTGAGAGCAACTCGAATCAGTTGATGCATTGACCATTACCCTCATGATAAGTGAAGCTAAAGGAGATGAAGCCTGAAGAAGAGCACTAGTTATGACCTGCAAGCAGTAAACCCACCTTTGAGAACCCGTTTTTGCAAAGGACAAATTTGCAATAACTTGTCTTGCCTTCGTTTTCAGCTCCCTAAAGAATACAAGACAATCTACACAACAGAGAAAAAAGTAGCGAGAGAGAACTATCACTACAAGAATTTTGACTTCTGGTGGCGAAACATTTGACGACGATCAGTAAATTGGTCGCAAAAGGTACCTTTGGCGACGAAAGATAATTTCATCGTCATATCCATTCCTTTCGACAACGAAAGCTAATTTCGTCATCAAAAGACAAGACATTTGGAGACGGAAAAACCTTTGGTGACGAAATTGGAGCCTTTAGCGACGAATCGCGTTGTTGTCAAAACCTGAAATTCTTGTCGTGTCGTTGCCAAAACCTAAAATTCTTGTAGTGCATCCTTAAAAATTACGTCATCATTCTTATCAAAATTTCAAAATTCTCACTTCGAACACCAATTAAATTTTGTTACATGTTTACCTTAAAAAAATGTTACAATGTTTGACGGTCGAAAAGACAATCTACTCTTCATCTAAAGTAATTTACTTTGGTCCATGCAACTTTCAAAACTTTAATTTTATTGCTTTCACATATATTATTTTAAAATGTTATAAAATCAAACAATTATTGAAATTCGAATATATTGTAATTTGAAAAGGATATAATTTCGAAGTTTCGAAGCGGTGTTGAAGTGAAAATTGAAAATAGTATTTGAAAAAGAATTCACCCAAACAAAAGTGGTAGAAAATAATTAAAAAAAGACACAAGAGATTCAATTATTTATTCTGAATTTCTGTTGATGATGAATTTTCGCAGGTTTTGCCGGACCAGAAGACTGTTGATTACCTGAATTAGCTCGTGATTGTATTTTCTGTTCTCTGAGCTTCCTTTTAATGATGTAACTTCATTTTATTATTTATATTTATACTTACTGCCAATACTACTATAATACGGGATGGTTGAGAAATTTGGCGAAAATTTAAAGATTTGAAAAAAAAAAATCATAAATAGATAAAGTTTGATTGTTATGGTCAAACTTAAAAATATTAAAGGATCAAAAGGTCAAAAGTTCAGGTATTATAATAGCAATACTATATTGAGACCAACCGATTAAGAGGTTGTGAGTTCTTGTCAAATTGAGCTTAGGTCAGCGGCAATTAACATCGATCATTCACCCTATATGTTGTACTTATAAAAACTAATTTTCTTTTTTTTTTATTATTATATATTTGCGTGTATATAAGTATACATGGTTTCTAAAATTCCTTATTTAAGAGCCAATGGTATATTGTTGTCCCGTAATAACGAACTTGTTTATGTTAAAATAGATGAATTTAGTGTAAAAGACAACCAAACTTTTTTAAAAAGAGTATCAATATTGTGTAAGGTTCATTTTGGTCCATCTAGTTACTAAATTTTTATTTTAGTCTTTTTGTACTTTTAATTTTTGTTCATTTAGTTATTGTATTTTCAGATTTTTTTTTCCATTTGATCTCTATTTGTAAAACTTGTGCACACAATTTATACACAATAAAAATTATTTAACATAAATTTATGGCTACATCTCAACCAATTATAGCCTGTTTGATAATGATTTTCTTTATTGTTTATCGATTTTAATTTTATTAAGAAATCTAAGTATTTAACAATTATTTATTTA
This sequence comes from Momordica charantia, assembly GCF_001995035.1. The sequence continues at coordinate 447,018 of NW_019104521.1, read as the reverse complement.
TGTTTCTTGTTTCTTATTTTTTAAAACATTATCAAAATTGTATATAAATTTCGAAAACTTCTTATTACAATTCCCAATTGGAAAAAAACTTGCCTCCTGCCTGAACATTCAAGACCACTATCCTCTGATTGTGGCATGGCCTGATAAGAAATTGACATGTGTTGTTTTCATATTTTTTTTATTATTTTATTAAAATTCAAATTTCATGCATATTTATCAATATCTCTTCAATGGCTCTTTTACTTTTTTTTTTTCTTTTTTCAAAATGTATTTGACGTTTCTCTTCCCTCTTCTCACTCCCTAAAATCTCTCACCTCCCACTTTTCTCTCTACGCATCTCCTCCACTCTTCCACAACTAAGTTACATAATGAAAATTAAAGGTACACAATCTTGGTTTGTTTTTTATTTTTCTTTTATGATTTTGTTCTCATCTTTAAAATAAAATAATACATATGTTTTCAGCAGTTTTTTAGTTTTCTTGAACATGCTCAAATTTTTTTAAACCAATAAATGATATTTACAATATTTGTGAATCTACAAGCTTAGTTATATTTATTTTTGTAGAAAACTGGTCAAATAAAAATGAAAGACATGCTTGAGAGATTTAGTAAGGAGAAACATCAAATACGTTTTGAAATAAGAAAAAGTAAAAAAAAAAATGTAAAAGAGATGTTGAAGAGATATTGAGGAGATCATGAAATTTGAAGTTGAATAGAATAATAAAAAAATATGAAAGCAACAAATGTCAATTTTTTATTGGACCATGCCATGATCAGGAGGATGATGGTCCTGAACGTTGCAAGTTTTTTCCTTCCCAATTTGTTTCAACATAAATAAAAATTTTGTTTTATCATTATTGCATTCATAGGTGTTGGAGGTCATGCAATTATATTTTCCTTTACTAAAAAAGATAAAACAAAAACAAAAAACAAGAACCTTACTAAATGAGTTCCAATTGAAATGTCATGCAAATGATCGAAACGGATGCGATAAAAATAAAAGTAAAAATATTAAAATGATAACTTTGTTAGAAAATATAGACATCAAAATAGCCTTTTAAAAATGTTTGGTCCGAAATAAATAAAAATTGAAAGTATTAATTTGATATAAGCTATAACATGGATTGAAATGTATCAAAATAGTAAAAAAGGAAAAAATATCAAAACCAAACAAAAGTAAAAAAAAAAAATCTCAGAAGTATATTTTAACACATTACCTCACTGCAGGTCAGATTTTTGCGACAGTCGCGTCCTTTTCTGTTGTAAAGCGCTCCACGGCCAAAACACAGTAAAAAAAAAAAGTCATTTTACAGCGAGTAGCGAGCCCCATATTTCAAAAACAAAACAATTCTAGAAGGTACCCCACGAGAGGGAAAAGCACGGTCCAGATGATCTTTAATGAGAATCCAACGGCCAATAAAATCGCGTTGCTTCAAAGCCAGTGGGGGTTTACCTTATAAACCCCAAACGGGTTTATGACCTAAATCGCCGATACCCTTCTCTCTCCCGTCGCTCTCGCTTCCCATTTCCAGTCTCCGACGCGATTCAATGGTGAGTTTCTGTTCTTCTTTAAGTTTCATGATCTTTTGCAGTTTAGCGGTTTTGTGATCCATTTTGAATTTCACCTGGTTACGTTTTATTTTGTTGCCAATTTTTGTAGGCTTTGCCGGATCAGAAGACTGTTGATTATCCCAGCTTTAAGCTCGTGATCGTTGGCGATGGTGGCACTGGTATTTCCTTATTTCTTAGTTTCCTTTTAGAACAATTTTCTCTGTGCTGTATGTATCACATCTTGAGAGCTGGATATTTAGTCGATGCATTAGGGATAATGGTCCTTTCTAGGCATTATTTTTTTTGATTACGCGAAATGAACGAAACTTGTTTCTGATTCATAAGGTGATTCAGTGCTGGAGGGTAACAATTGATTGATAAGAAAAGAAAAAAAAAAATAATGGGAGAGAGAGGGAGATGGAAGATCAAGCTTAAGTGAATGGGATTCTGTCTATACAGTTTGAAATCAGTGGCTCATCCCTCTCTAATTTTATAGATATATGTTATTTGAGATCTAAATGGGGTTTACCCATATTAGTCTCTCTTATGTTACCGACAGCATTGTCCCAGAAAGATGATTGCGTCTCTTGATTTGTTGTATGTCTGTTTTTCGATCTCTCTGCTCACGCATGTTCCTGACAATGTGTCCAGTTTTCTTGAGTTCTCAATAGTGGTTAGCTCTAAAAAGTCATGGAATTAGATCGTAATTGTGGATGTCAGACTGTCACTTAACGAATCAAGATGAAATAACCATGGAATCAAAATGAAAGAAGAGATCATACATAAGCATGCAAGATGAATTCTTTCTAATACCTTTTTAGGACTTGATATTGAGTGCATAATAACTGATTTGTGTATATTTGTTGCTCAGGAAAGACTACTTTTGTGAAGAGACATCTCACTGGGGAGTTTGAAAAGAAATATGAACGTAAGAGTTTTGGCAATTTGTTTTTCAATTTGATGGCTTATTCTGTTGATTTTGTGGCTGTATTTTCTATTGCATTCATTATTATGTGTTTCTTTTGAAATCAGCAACCATTGGTGTGGAGGTGCACCCACTGGACTTCTTCACTAACTGTGGAAAAATTAGATTTTACTGCTGGGACACTGCTGGGCAGGAGAAGTTTGGTGGTTTGCGTGATGGTTACTAGTAAGTTAAAGTGGGCAATGAAAGCCTTGATTCTTTTGGGTGTATTTTATATGCTTGTATATTCACAGTTAAACTCAGTCGAACAATTTCTTGAATTTTCAATACTCTTGTACATCTGATCTGTTAGATTCATTTACGACTCGTATTCTCAGATTTACTCTCAGTCTTTTCCTGTTATGATGTGCCAATTGATGCTATTATTTTCCATGACAACAGACTTCTGTTTCCCCTCACGACCTTCTATATTGAATTTTCTCCTGCTATTTTCAAAACTCTTAATTTTATTTTATTTTATCCATTATTGCAGCATCCATGGGCAATGTGCAATCATCATGTTTGATGTTACTGCAAGATTGACATACAAGAACGTTCCTACATGGCACCGTGATCTTTGCAGGTGAATGAAACATTTCTTCGTATACAAACTTGTTTATACAAGAATGAATTGTTGTGCCATTGTGATCACACCATCCGGAAGTTACTTACCATTAGATGACTTCATTAAATTGCAGGGTGTGTGAGAATATCCCAATTGTCCTTTGTGGAAACAAGGTTGATGTGAAAAACAGGCAGGTTAAGGCCAAGCAGGTCACATTCCACAGGAAGAAGAACCTACAATACTATGAAATATCCGCAAAGAGTAACTACAACTTCGAGAAACCATTCCTGTACCTGGCCAGGAAGTTAGCTGGGTAAATTCAGTTCCCTGTTTGCTTGATTTAATCTTCAATTCCCTGGCCATGAACATTTCATTACAAAATTGGTTTTCTTTTCTTATGGATGGGTACATCTATGTAGGGATGCTAACATTCATTTTGTGGAGTCTCCTGCACTTGCTCCTCCAGAAGTACACATTGACTTGGCTGCCCAGCAACAGTGAGACTTTCTCATCATAACTCAATTCAATGAACCATTGTCATCTTTTCGAGTAATCCGCATTCACATACTGCTTGTTTTCTGCAGGCATGAAGCTGAGTTGCTGGCAGCTGCCAGCCAACCTCTGCCAGATGACGACGACGACGCCTTTGAGTAGAGACCGCAGTTGATTATCATCTGTTGATGCTCTTTTCCAGATATCTTTATTTTCTCCATTTTCCCCCAGGGTGAGACTTTATTGCTAGGATTGACAGGAGGCAATAGATGGGGTGGATGTTGCTATGGAATAGAGATTTGAGTTTTGAAAACGTCAAGTTTTCCCGGAACATTTGAAAAAAAAAATGTGGTGTTGATGATGATTGGGTTATGTGAATTGTGAGCGAGTTGTGTGAATTGATTAATGTAATCGTGTGGATTAATGGTCGCCACTGGGCGGCGGCCAAATTTCTCCATTAAATGTGTTGCGGTATTTGAGTTGAGTTAATTCCTTTCTTCAATCTTATTTAGCTTTCTTGGGATTCTTTTGAGTTGAATTGTTTACGTCTCTGTTCTGTTGGCATCGTGTAGGCATGACAAAAATATTAAATTTCTATAAATTAACTGATGCATTAAATTATATTCAACAAAAATATTAAATAAATGGTTAATTAGTATTATTGAAATCAGCGATTTTTTTATTACATTGTTACCAGGTCATATCATGATCTTTCATTTTTAAGCATCTTAGAAAATATTTTATCTAATTATTAGTGCAGAATAAATAACTATGCTGTTATATTTTAAAATATATAATCTAAACTTCTAGTAAAGAAGGAGTACATGACATAATAAAAAAGAAGATTTGAAATCAAATGTGAATTTAGAATTTGCTTTTCCTTTTAAAAAGTGTAGAATTAAATAATCAGATATCTTTTCATTTATAGTCAACAATCAAATAGAATCTTCTGATCATCACATCCATTTTAAATCTTTTCATTTCCATTAAAATAATTTTTAAACTCATTTTAGTTTTGAAACAATGACATTCAAAACTATATTTTATGTGTTTCATAAATGAGCTGAAATATTTAGTTTAAAAGTAAATAATTTCCGAAAAAAGAAAAAGAGGTTATTTCTCAGAATAGAAATTAGAAACAAAGGTTATTTATTTGATAAAAGAAAAGAAAGAGAAGGGTGGAAGGGGAAAAGCGAGGGCGGAGATTGATCCAATTGAAAATCTAACGGCTGAGAGAGAAGCGTGAATTTGAAGCCAGCAGCGGCTTACCTTATAAAAACCCCAAACGGGTCTAACCTAAATCGCCGATACCAATCTCTCTCTCTCTCTGGATTCTCTTTCTCACTCCGCGCATTTCAATGGTAACTCTCTTCTCTTAATTTACTGATTAGCTTTCAAGATTTTGCTCATTTCTCATTGCCTTTCTGAATATGATTTGTTCTTTTTTCTGTCTTCTTGTTTTTAATTTCTTAGGCTTTGCCGGACCAGAAGACTGTTGATTACCCCAGCTTCAAGCTCGTCATTGTTGGCGATGGCGGCACTGGTATTTTCTAATTTCTGAGTTCTTTTTTTTTCTCTCTTGAAACTATGTATGTTGTGGTCAATGTAATGTAATCGTATGGTGAGAGCTGGATTCTTGGTGGATTATTCTGGGGAAAATGGTCATTACTGGGCGATGTTATCTTTGAGTTGGAAGTAGGAAAAAATAGAATGAAACTTAGCACTAAGCTATTGGCGGGTTGTCAGGGGAAAAAATGAAAACCAGGGTGCATTCTTTTGAGAAAAGACCTATCAATGATTTATTGGGGTAATAGATCTTGGCTGGATTTCATTAGTAATCATGCTTAGAGTTAAGGAGAACCAAACCGTATCTTGCGACACTTGAAAAGATGAAAAGAAGGAAAGGAAGGGGGGGGGGGGGGCGAGAGAGAGGAGATCGGTTTGATGTTAATTGCTCTACCCTCTTTGGTAGTAAGGAATTAGGATAAATTCTTGTTCTAATGCATTTAACCCACCCGAGCTTTATGTTATTGACGATGGCATTATTACGAAAAGAAAAAAGATTGTCACTCTCTCTCATGTTTGTTTAGTTTATCTGGATGAGTGTCAGTTGTCGCTTCTTGTGAGTTTAAAGGGGTTTCACTGGTCAAGATGAATTCTTTTAGTATCTAAGAAGACTGAAAGTGAGACACCATTGACTCGAATGTGTTTGCTTCCAGGAAAAACAACCTTTGTGAAGAGACATCTCACTGGTGAATTTGAAAAGAAATATGAACGTAAGGCTTCAGTTGTTATTGCATTTTATTTCTTGTCTACTTCACCACTTGGTTGTTTATTTCATCCTTTTGTATTTTTTATGATATTAGCAACCATTGGTGTGGAGGTCCACCCACTGGACTTCTTCACAAACTGTGGAAAGATCAGATTTTACTGCTGGGACACTGCCGGACAGGAGAAGTTTGGTGGTCTTCGTGATGGTTACTAGTAAGTCAAAATAATAAGAGCTTTGATTTGAATAGACATGTGCAATATTTTCCAAACATGAATTAATGAAGTATCATACATGTCGCATGTACTATATTTTAGTGCACACTTGACCCAATCAATCCATGCAGATGTTTTATATTTCTGCCGAGTCCTTTCTTGTTATGACTTGGATGAATGCTTTTTTCACACATCTAACTTCAATTTCCCCTTTTGATATTCTGTAATGAGTTTCCTTCATGTTATTGTCAATTCCCAACCTTTTCTTTTTTCTAATATTAATGATTGCAGCATCCATGGACAATGTGCAATCATCATGTTTGACGTTACTGCCCGATTAACCTACAAAAATGTTCCTACATGGCACCGTGATCTTTGCAGGTGACACGACATTTGTTTATGATCAAATTATTACATTGTCATGGCTCCTCCGAAGATAAGTCATTTTATATGACTTGACTTCTTACTTTGCAGGGTGTGTGAGAATATTCCTATTGTTCTTTGTGGAAACAAGGTTGATGTAAAAAATAGGCAGGTTAAGGCAAAGCAGGTCACATTCCACAGAAAGAAGAATCTTCAATACTATGAGATATCTGCAAAGAGTAACTACAACTTTGAGAAACCGTTTCTGTACCTAGCCAGAAAATTAGCCGGGTAATTTGATATTCTATGTAGATGATTTTATGTTTTCTATCTATGTGATCGATGTAGACAATTGACCTCCCTTCTCTTTTGGTGCTTCCAGAGATGCTAACATTCATTTTGTGGAGTCTCCTGCACTCGCTCCTCCAGAAGTACACATTGACTTGGCTGCTCAGCAACAGTGAGACTTTCTCATCATAAGACATAACTAATGAACCATTGATATTCTTTTGAGTATCCATTTTCATATGTTGCTTGTTTTCCGCAGGCATGAAGCTGAGTTGATTGCAGCTGCCAGTCAACCTCTGCCAGATGACGATGATGATGCTTTTGAGTAGATACAACCTCGATCCTTTGGTGACACTCTTTTACATCTCTTTGTTTTCTCTTTTTCCCTCCTAGTAATATGCTCTGCTTCAAAGATCGACAGAAGCCAATACGGGTGCAGGATGTGACTGTGGATAGACTTAAGTTTGGTAGACATTAAAGCTTCAGTGGAACTAAAAAATGGTGTTAATGGTCGTTTTGTCTGAGTTCTGTATCGATTATCAGGCACATGGCCTCCTCCATTAAAAGTTTATTATGCAGAACTTCTCCATTATATGCTACTCTATTCGAGTTGATTATTTCCTTTTTGAAGATGAACTCTGTTTAGTATTCTGGGAATTCTCTTATGATGACGTAGGCATGGTTCTGCTTCTTAATGATATGTTTCTAAAATAGTAGAAGTTGAATATTTAGATATGATAATTTCTTATAGGGGGTGGTCTTGACTCTTGACTATCCTGGAAATACAAAACCATTGAAGCAAAATCCAAAAGACTGAATAATGTAATCTGATAATAGTTTGTGTCAATTATCTAGAGGTTTGAGCTCTAAAAAAGAATCTTGAATTAATTGAATCTGCATACTGAGCTCATGCGTACATGTGTGGTTCTTTATATATTCAAAAGTTTGATGCCAGCTATGTTTTCATCACAGGCTAAAACATGCCAATTTCCGATGTATTTACTTCACTGTTTTCCTATTAATTACTGTAGTCTTTTGGAAATTCCAATATTTCAAGAGTTTCTATAATATTTGATGTGAAGATGACATTGACGGTAGGCTAGTGGTAGGCTAGGCGGGTGCTGTACTTGGGTTGGGCCTAATCCATGCATGAGCTGATGAGTAGACATTTATAGTGGGCTAAATAGTCCAAATATATCTGCACATTGCACAAATTCAATTCGACCCAAATTAAATGATTTCATTCAGGTCAATTTCTTCTTGCTCTCAAAGATGAATGGATCCTTCTTTCCATCAAATTTAATGCTGAAATTGGAGCCACAAAGTTTTCCTCAAAAGGATTGATTGGTGCCAAGAAATAAACTTTTTCAAGTTATTAAATTACTGCCAAATTTGATATGCTTAAGTGGATGATGGAATGTTAAACTACAGTTGCATATTAAGCTTTATTTGCTTTGACAAATGTAAAAGAACATTAGGCCACTTTCATGAACACAGCTTAAATATGGCCACTGACCCAAAATTGCCTCCAGACAATTGCACCTGTGCAAGCCTGGCTTTCACTTAGCCCCATGGTTGTAAAAACAAGTAGCTGCCTCTCAATTCTTCCTTGTATTTCCCATCGCATTAGGACTTGTCTTTATCCATGTCGGTCTACACTATGGTTCTCTCATCATCATCATTCATCTCCCAACGAGAAATAGAATCCTTTGTTTGGATCCCATTTGTTAATTTGAATTTTTTTAGCTCTGATACTATATCAAAATTTACGGAGTTACATCTCAAAATTAATTGACATTGAGAGGAATAATCAGTCCTTAACATCATTTTCCAAAAAATAGAAGAACCGAGTAAGATAGCATAAAGATTAACAATAGCACATCGATTTGAACCAAAAGTAAGGCACGTGGGAAGTGACACCGGAGCCCCGCCGGCATGTCGAGGAACTGTGGGGCGCCTTCTAAAACGACTGTGTCCCGGCGGCGGGGCCTGCTTCTCAAAATTAGCACCAATTCAGCCTCCAAGAAGCAGCAAAAGATCGAGTGGCCTCTTCAGTGTCGGTTGGTGGTCGACTGGGCCCAATTTGGGTCACACATTAATCCCTTTCCCATTTCTTCCATCTTTTTCCAAACACTCTGTCTCGTCTGCTCTCTGTTTTTCTTTCCTCAGCGTTTATGGGAAATGGGTCCTCTCACTCTGCAGAATTGTTTAATTCAATTGAATTTAATGGTGTATCTTCAAATCTCTGCTCCCAACAGACAGACTGCCACTTTCATGATACAACAAAACTCAGATTCTGGCTCCTCCATTTAAGATGCAAACCAAACCAAAACCAAAAGGGATGTGTGAAATTGTGAATGAGATTCATTTATTAGCTTCAAAACTCAATAAGGGGGCGAGGAATGGCCAATGGGGTTACTGATTAAAAAGACTGCGACTTTACACAATACATTACTGCCCCATCATCATGTGAAGGCTACAAACAAACAAAACCCCAAATGAATTTAGAACCATTTTCGTTTCACGTAAACTGGAAACAGGACATGTTCTGCAAAACCAACCATCTGTCTCTAAGCATATACGAAGAGAAGCATCAAATTGGAACCACCTGTCTCTGTCTCTGCCATTTGGGTTTTGTTTCTCAGGAAAATTTTTCTCAAAAGTTTCCACTTTCATTTCAATTATCAACCACTGGTAGGTTGGTTAAAAACTTGAAAGATTGGAATGACGATGATGATCTGGATTCTCATGCTCTTTCTGAAACAAAAGAAAAAGAGTACTGGTTTTTCTTTTCAGGTCCAAAACATGAAATTGGAAGGCTTTTGGCATTGTCCTGTTTTCCCCATGAGATTATTATGGTTTGTGTTTATATCCACTTTGATTGTCAAGTTACAGTCCTTGCCATTTCAAAACCTTCTCATTTTCCCATGTCAGCTCAATTCAAGTTCCTTTTTTTTTTTTTTGGTTTTGGGGCTGAGGAGAGTGAGGTAGTCAAAAGTACAAATGATTAAAAAAGGACAGTGAGACAGTTGGAAGATGGACATAAATAGACAAATATGGTTTCAGAGGAACAATTCATATATGCTGTGCAAAATTGTAGCACCATCTTCTGCTCCCTTTTTTGTTTCTCTGCAACATTTTAGTTATATAATAGAGTGAGAAATTACATAATTTTTTTTTAATTTTTGATTGGGAAAGTGGGGGAAGAGGAAGAAGCAGTGATGATAGTTTTGCTCATAGATGGCAGTGAAAGAAAGCCTGAAATTCAGAGAGAGAGAGAGAGAGAGAGATTTTAACTGAAAAAGTGAAAACAGAGAGGCTCCAATTCCAATGGAAGATGGCTGTGGGAATAGTACGGATTAATGCATTTGTCTGTCTCTGTTTTTTTTTTTCTATTATTTAAAAAAAAAAAACATTATCAGTGTCAGAGTTTGTTATGTTTGGCACAAAAAGACAACTTGTCATTCGTTCTTTCTTATATACATTTTTCTCTCTGTCTATTTTTTCCCTTCCATTCCCAAGAATATCAAACTTCCTTCTTTTATCTCTATATATTTTTTTCATTCATTTCATCACATTTGGTCAGTTGAATTTATTTTGGTTAACTTAATACTTAAATGCCGGTTTGATATTTCTATTTTGTTTTCTATTATTAAAATACAAAGCTCATATATGCTTGATAACTGTTTTTTATTATTCACTATTATAAATAATTGGTTTTTGAAAGAGGTTTAATATTTTATTCATAATTATTTAGTAAAATATTCAATAAAATATATATTAATTATCTAAAAAACAAAATCGGGGATGGACTTGGAACAAAGCAGTAAATAAATTTCACGTTTTTAGAGCAGGGACCCAATCCCGTGGTAATTATTGTTGTTCTTAATGTAGAGAAATAAAAACAAAAGTTTCGAGAGATAAAAAGGAAAGTTTTTAAAGACATTTTAGAGAGTTAAAGAAAATATTTTGAAAAATAGAAATTTGGTTTTAAAAACTACTTTGTTTTTTTTTTAAATTAGAACTTCAAACACGTTTTAACATTTAAAATGGTTATCAATCAATACTGTTTTTCAAAAACCAAATTTCAAAAACAAAAAACAAAAAAGGAGAAGGTTATCAAACAGCCCAAAAATAGCAATTTTTGAAAGGTTGGAATTAAAATAAAGTTAACCTTATAGATTAGAAATTGAAATTGACTTCTTAAGAACAAGGTATTAAACGTTGAAGTTGATAGAAAATATTGATAAAATAACGTCAACGATATTTAAAAAAAATAATAAAAACAAATATTTAAATTGACAAGTAAGTCTTTTACCATTTTTAAATAAGTAAAATATTATCAATTTTAACATTAGGTCTATATTAGTGATACTATGTTATTTTTGTAATATTATAGAAATATTGATTGGTCCCTTGCGTTGACGTCGAACTCATAGATATATAAAAATATTGACTTGAAATTTAATACCATGTTTACGAATTCATAAACTACTGTGTAATAAAATTGAAAGTTTTAAGAAAGAAATTTAAACCTTTTTCATTCTTTCTCCCCTAAAAAAGACTTGTGGAAATTTAAGAAAATGATTCTCATTCCTCCATTTTTTACTATATCAAAATTACTTACTATGACCTTGTTTCATGATTTAGGCTACTTTTATATCTTTTTAAAACCTAATAATCAATTAAAAGAATTGTAGTCCATTTTGTTACCATTTTGAGCTATGTAAAAGCCTATTTTATTTATTTATTTTTATTAAAATTAAAAATATAATTGGCCAAAAAGTCACTTATCACTTTCAAAGGTAACATGATTCTATTGTACTCTTTCTTTGATGCATAATTTCCTTTTATTATTTACGATTCACTGTATCCCACAAACAAAAGTTAAGGAAAATATATATAGATCTTTAATTATATATATATATATATATATATTTTAATGAAAAACCCTTATAGAAAGTTAATATAACGATGATTTAAATTGAGTAGACTGTTGATTAATATTGACTCATTAAATTGATGTTTTGAAAGTTTTTGAAAGTTAAAAAGCTAAAAACCACATAGGCTTAAACATTTGTTTTACTCTTTTTGTTAGGTCTGTCACTTTTCAAATCACAATTAAAAGAGAGATAACTTTTAATAATTAAATTTATATTTAATTGATGAATACTAACTTTTTGGCCCACTTGCTTTCTTAGCTACTCCATGCCTACCTTACCTTAGATTCCCCACAATTAAATAATTAAATAATCAAATCTTTAATCTTAATAATGGTTAGAAAATCTCTATTATCTTTTTCAATCCCTCGTGCTTTCTAAAGCTAAAAAGGTATCAACAATCTATCCATCTTTGATTTGACCAAATTATGACATTGTTTTAAATAAGATTACATTTTATAATTGATTGAATTAATTAAGTAAAGTATGTATGACATTTTATAAACACAAAAAAAAAAGTAAAAAATTCCAATCTCAATTGAAGTTTAGCAACGATTAATCAAAAGTTAATTGACAAACCTGAACATAGTTCAATTAGTTAAGTCACAAATACCAAATTGCATTAATTTATTCGTATTTACGTTTATTTAAAACAAATTTGGAACTTGAGTAATTGTGAGATCTTAATTTATGTTTTATAGTACAAAATTTGATGGTTAAAACTGATATAATTTACTTTATATCACAAATTTTTTTAACCATAAACAAGAGAATCATAGAAATGTTGGTAAAAAAAGAAATATATTAGTACTCTGTGAGAGAAGAAGAAGAAGAAAAAAAACAATATATATGCGTTTAGAGGAAAAAACAAAGAAAATGAAAAAAATAAGAAAAAAAAAGGGAAAACAATGATTGGGCGTTAAGGGTAAATAAGTAATAAGAAGAAAGGAAACAAGGATCTGCTACACCTGCCAAACCATCGAGTTGATGTAACTAAACACTTTCTGATTTCGACCCTCCACACTCAATCATTGGATGACACGTGGCTTGACGTGATTTGACATAGCCTTTTTAAAAAAAATTATTTCTTATTATTTCATTATTTTCAAAATCAATTAAAATAAACTAAATAATTAAATATATAATATATTTATAGTTGTGATTTGTGAAGGACTGGTCATCACCGTTGATTGCATAACTACCGTTTATTCTCTGTCATTATTTTCATGCCAAAAATACCCCAAACGGCGAAACCAAATTTTATATAATTATATATATATATATATATATTTTTTTTTTTCTTTTTTGTATAGAATATTCGGATAACTAAATAATAATGTAATGTATTTATTAAACAACTATTTTCTCATTTAACATGAGACAAGATAGACAATGACAAAAGAAAGTGAAAAAAATGGACAAAATAAAGTGATAGTAAATATATATATGAGAGAGAGAAGGAAATTGGGGTAGAATTTATAAAATGAAAAATGAAAAATGATTTCATTATTAATATTTTTTAATTGAAAAAATTAGTTGGAAAAAGGTGGAAAATCCAGAATTGATGTAACTACACAATATGGATCGTGGAGAAGAGGATATTGCCAAAGATACCCAAATGTCACATTCTTACTAATGATCAAACAAGAATAAAAAAAATTCAAAAATAAAATATCTCAACCAAGCAATCTCTCTCTAATTATAGAGAGCAATTACAGATGATCATATTAATAAAATAGAAGCATCTTTGCAGGAGATATGCTACTTAACAGAAAAATGTTAATGAGTTGGCAATTCCCATTTCACTTGCTATTTCTATTTTTCATTTTATATATTATATGTGTGTGACAATTATTGTATCCATCAAAATTAAGAATCTGTTTTATGATCTTAGGTTTCATGTTTCTTATTTCTTAATTTTAATCATGTTATGAGTATTTGATAATGCTTGATATTTCTCCTTTCTCATTTTAACAACAAAATCAGCATTTTTGTTTATTGTTTATGTTTCAAATTTTTTTCCATAACATTTATAAAAAAACATTATCTATGTCATTTTTGACTTATAAAATGTATAATAAACAATAAAAAAAATAAATACAACGTAAAAATTTTGAATATTTAATTTTAAAAATTAATTTTTACTCTTTTTTTTTTAATTTAAAAAATTTTAAAGAATAAACTATAAATAGTTATTAAACATAATTTTGTTTAAATAAAAGAGAAAGAGTAAGAAATAACACAATTCTATTTTTATTTATTAAAAAGGAAGAAAAATAAACATGAAATAAGAAACTAAAAATGAGAAATAAGAAACAATAAACCGTAGATCTAATAGTTTAACTATTTTAACCTTTTCCAAAGTTGAGTTTGTTTCCCATTTATTAAGAAAATCAATTTTTCTTCAAATCAAAATGATTCATAAGTAGGCTAATCATATATATATATATATGCTAACTTCATTAGAAAACTTTAGATAATATATACAAAATAAAAAATTCTTTATCCCATAAATGATTTAGAAGCTAAGGTGGAAATTACATCGCTGTCACAATTGGGCAATTTGGTTGATGATTGACTAATTGATTAAGAAGAAGAAAATGATAAAATGAAAGTGTTATGAGAGGGCGCATGCTATGTAATGAAAATTAGGCAATTTGGTTGATGATTGACTAACTTAAATGCGCATTAATTAAGCATCCACTCTTGTCAATTTATTAAAAAAAAAAGAATAAGATGTGATCTATATGCACATAATTACATAGATGAAAAATTTTAACATAAAGTTTCTCTTTCTTTTGAAAAATGGATTTGGCATTGAGTATTTACAGATCCTTCACCCTCCTGTCCTTGGAGAAAGTCAATGGTTATTTTAAAAAGAATCCAATTTTCTTACCAAACCAAAAATTAAAAAAAAAACATTTTTTTCCTTTCTTGAATATATTACCATTAATGCCAAAGCGAACTAGCTCAGCGGTAATTGACATATATCTCCAACCATGAGTTTCTGAGTTCGAATTCCCTCTCCAACATGTTGGACTAAAAAAAAAAATTATGTAAATTCGATTGTGACAAAAAGTAATAACTATTACTTAGTCATTGAGTAGTTAATGATATATAATTGATATTTGAATTTTAAAAAGTGTATAGCAAGTCCAAAAATTTCAAAATCTTTGACATTATTTCAAAATTCAAATCCTCATTAAACATAATTGAAAGTTTAAGAATTTACCATAAATTTTTTAAACTTCAAAGACCAACCCATTTAGACGCAATATTGGAACTTTTTCTTTTTTAAAATTCAGAAGTCTATTAAACAAATTATTGAAAGTTCAAATAATAAAACCAACACGAGTTTAGTTCAGCATAATTTGCACATGTCTCTTACCAAGAAGTCATGGGTTCGAATCTTTCAGTTTCTCTTAATTGTGAGTAAGAAAGAGAGATGGTGGGGTCCCAGTTTGGCGATCTTTACCAAATCAATCCTTTTAGTTTTTACCATGCATGAGAAAGAAGGAGAAAGAGAAAAAAA
>NW_019104521.1:387036-409779 GCF_001995035.1 Momordica charantia | reverse complement strand
AAATTGGGTGAACTAAAGCAGAATGAAGCAGTTAAACTACTGACAAATCGATTCTTTTTCGTGGTCCCATTGAAGAAATAGGCGCCAAAATAGATAAACGCGAGAGAAAATAACAGAGTCGAACCTTTCCTTCGAAGTGATGCTTGTTCTTAAAAATGGCATTGAAATAAGCGTCCATGCGAACTCGGTCACAGAGCATCTCCTTCTGGTGATACAGGAAGGCGTAGGTGCAGAAATACTGAGCGAAATCGACGCCCTTGTCGACCTGTAGGCTGCCATTGCCGCCGGCGCTCCGCTCCCCCACGACGCCGTTTGAGGAGCTTCCCATGGCACCGGGATCCGTATGGTAGCAGAAACGATGGAAAAGCGAGGGAGCGCGAGGACGAGAAACCAAAATGAGGAGGCTTCAAATTTTAGGGCTGCGGCTCTGTATTACTTGGAGTTTTGATCCTCTGTACTCGGTAGCATAGCATAACATATATATATAAAACTATTTAAATTTATAAGGTAAACTTTCCAACTTTCAATAAGTAAAAAAGGAGAGAGAACTTCAACTCAATTAGATTGTTAATAACAGTACTCAAAAATTAAATAAATAAAATAGATTCTTAATAACTACATTTAAGTGGGTGATATTCTAAATTTCACATGGTTTGGAAATTTTTTTTTTAAATAACCTTTACCTTTTAAAACTAAAATTCTCAAAAATAATATTTTGTTGTAATGGGTCAATAATTGACGTAACATGACATGTTGAGTCAACTAAATAAGATTTTGATGAATTTGGACATAGCTACTTAAACAACTAAGCATAATGTTTAACAACAAATTTTGAAGATCAACAACGAATATAACAATCATCACGGCTCCTTTTACAAATAGGAGTAGTTGCCACAAGACGTAGTGTGATAAGCAATCTTACTTCATGCTTGTGTTAACAATGTTAGATTATGTTGGACAAATATTTGTTTAAGCTATAATTATCTTTCTCGTATTGACATATTGCTCCAATCAGCCTATACCTCAGGTGAACCATGTGCCTTAACAACTTTTTATTATTATTATTAAAAAGAAATTATTGTTTGCCTTTTGATAACAAATAATTAGTATTTTTTTAAAAGTATAATCGTATATCATTTTAATATCACATAATATCATTTTAATATCACATAATTGTGGAGAGTATTTTCTGATTAATAATATAAGTTTTTCAATTTAATTCTTTAAATATAACACCATAGTGGTTTGAAAATTAAATTATTAAATTGATCTTAATGGTGTGAGAGCCATTTATCTTTTAGATTTCAAAAATTTGTTTGGAATTACTTCCAATTCAATTTGTATGGTTTTAAAATTTTCAATTTAATACAGTAAAACCTCGTAAGTTATTCATTGAATATGAGACATGTTTATATTTTCAAAAAGTACCATTGATAAAAGTAAGGGACTCCGTCTTCTTACTAATAAAATTTCGAGGTACAACACTATTTTATCTATAATAATATGTAGTTTTTTTTATTATACATCATTTCGTTAATATGTAGAGCGGAGAATTTTGAGATCATTTTAAAATAGGAAATAATTCTTGAAATTGTGTGAATCTATATTTTTTTAAACGACTTTTCCATTTCAGAAAAACACGGATTTCATATATCCACTCCTACATGTAAAAAAATTATGTATCATAAAAAACTACATATTAATAAAATGACGTTGTACCCTTGAGTTTTATTAGTGGAATATAGTAAGAATATTGTCCCTACTTTGTACTCCAGTCTACTTTTAATTCTTCGTATTGAATATTATAATTTTCACGTTGAGTGTAAATTATTTTTAGAAATAATGTTTATTTTTTAAAACAAAAGCAAGAATAAATACTTTTGAAAGTTTTATTTTCTTAATAATAAATATTTTTGAAAGTTTTATTTTCTTAATTTGCTTTTAGTGTGTTTTTTTTATATAACAATTTGGATATGGAGATCAAACCTCCGATCTTGATAAAAGGAATACATGTCAATCATCGTCGAATTCATTTTTTTTTTTTTTTGTGTTTTGACAAATGATTAGTTTGTCATTTTAAATGTAAAATCGTATTCCTTCAAATATCACAAAATTTTTAAAAGTATTTTCCAAATGTACACAATCATATTATCTTTTAATTCAATCAATCACTTTTTTCTAGAAACAATAACACAATCATTTAAGATATATATTTCACTTCCCAAAAGTTGATGATTCAAATCTCCACCCTACCATTCTTGAAAAAAAAAAACAATGGTTGTAAGGTTAAATTTCAAAACTTTCACTAAGTCCTTATAAATCCAAAAATTCCAATTTAATCCATAAAATTTGGTCAAAATTCACACTTGCCATTACCATATTTATGTAGCAATCAACTTGTGTTTCTAATTAAGTTGGTGTGCTAGCTACTTTTATTAGAGATCATATGTGAAAAAAAATATATAATAAAACTAATAATTTTTTTAAATTGAAAAAAATAACACAATTGATGGGTTCGACCAAATAATTAAAACTTTTAGAACCAGAAAGACCCACTAAAAGTAATCTCATAAGTAAATTTGTATTTTTTTTTATCAAATTTGTAATTTAACGTTATTCGAACTTTTTTTTTGTCGCACTCTCTTTTCTATCATTTTTTTACCGCATTATCAAAAATATATATTTACCTAATCAGCACTATTTAAGTATTAATGTAGTACTAAACAAAGTATTAATGTGAATGAGTATATACCGGATGAAATTATTATTTTTTAATTTAGTAACATAATTAAAATTTTCACCTTTGTGTAAATTTTCATTAAAAAGGAAAAAAAAAATTGTCAGAGTTAGTTGATGATAGTTAAAGACAGGCCATACCCACTAGATTGGTCACAACTTGAAAATCCATAAATCAAAACAGTTATCAATTTTGCATTCATGATTGAAATATGGCCCAATTTTCAAACAAAATAAATTGACATCCAATATAAAAAGCCCAATTTCATGACAAACTTGGAGATGCATCCTTTTGCTTTTGCCAATGTTTCTTAAATAATTAGCCAAAATTCATCTAATAAAAGCCACATTATCAAATATAATACTACAAATTAGTTAATTAAATAGTGTGATTATGAATGTGAAGTCTCCTCTCCCGTCGTTTTATTCAACGTCTTCTTGAATTATACCATTTTTTATGACTAGGTCTTTTCAATAGAATCCTTAATATTTTATTTGCAACAAATTTATATAATAATAATAAATACGTCTCAGTATTAGATTATAAGAGAGTATGGATATCATAATTTCTAAGCAATAATTTTTTTTGATTTGTTCGTATTTGCTTCTTAGTTTACATTGATTGAACGAGTCAGCTCCAAAATTTATTTAAAACATTTGTGTAGGATTTGTAGCTTTTGATCCCAACAACTAAATATTTGTGTGTGTATATATATTTTTTCACGTTTCCCGCTATCTTCCCATGAGCGTAGAATTTCTAGATCTGGATGTAATGCTTCCTTCTTGAATTTTAAATATATGACATTACTAAGATTTTAAGCATTGGAAAATGTATGAGATCCCAACTTATAGAAATGTCAATAGAGATATAAAATATCGATATTGATAAATATTTATGACATAATCATAAAAATTAAGAAATTAAAAATATACAAAATTAGCTAATAAGCATTTCACTAATTTAAAATAGATAAAAAAATATTGGTATTAATATTATGTTTATGTCAGTGATATCAATATTTTTATAATATAATGGAAATTTCAATTTACCATTTACTGTGGAGGTCAAACTCATAGACTTTGGAAACATAATATGGACAAAAATTTAACACCATAAACATAATTGAAAAAATAAGCACAAAATGTAAAAACTTTTAGGAATTTTTTAATTTTTCAATTGACTCATCTTCTCGTTCAATTTTTTTTTAATGAGTATAATAAACGTGAAGATAAGATGCTTTTAACTGTTAATGGACTATTCAACCATCCACCTAGTTTTGCAATTTCAATATATATTTGTCAAATAAACTCTTTAATAAATATGTTACGTTAACATTGTATTAAAAATAAAAATTAAATTTAGAGATCCAGTTGAAACTTATTATAGTTAAAGTCTAAATGGACAAAATTGTAAATTAAAAAAATAGTCTAGACTAAAATTAAAACATAATCCAGTTGATTTTGACTCTGTTTTAAGAAAAGTGTAAAATACTATTGTAAATTAAATTATTTTAAACGGTAAAAAAAAAAGGTAAAGTAAGCATAATTCTAAAAAACATAAAATAAAAAGCGAAATTGTTATCCAAGATTTAAAAAGTGAGGGGATAGTTCAAAATTGTAAATTGCTTTTTTTTTTTTTGGGTTAAAAGAATTATGTGGAAAATAATAATAATAAGCTCTGTCGGTCAACGAGATGGACTCGGCAAATTTAATTGCGGTCCGCCCACCCAAAAAGAAAAAAAAAATTAATACTATTCTTCAAAGTTCACAGTTCTTACCGGAAACAGATTCACAGAAGATTTGAAATGTGAATCCGTTCTGTTTACGGAAACCTGGAGAGCAATTTCCATGGAGGATAAGAAAGCCAACATAATTGCTCTTTCCTTAGTCATCATCCTAATCCTTATCGTCATTCTTGCTCGAGTTTTCCTGAAACTTTCCAACGCTTTCTTCCTTATTTGCGGGATCGATGTGTCCGTCACCGCCGCTATCTTGGTGTATATGGTGATCAGAATGCGATTCAACCGGAGAAGAAAACAGCTCGAATCGCAGCTGGTTTCCGAAGGTCGAGAGCTTCGGATCGAGTACAGTTTCTTAAGGAAGGTCGCCGGAGTTCCCACCAAGTTCCGCTACAAAGAGCTCGAGGAAGCCACCGATTATTTTAGGGCTTTGATAGGGCGGGGATCGTCCGGTTCAGTCTTCAGAGGAGTCCTCAAAGACGGCACTGCCGTCGCCGTGAAGCGGATCGAGGGAGAGAATCAAGGAGAGAAAGAGTTCCGAGCGGAGGTCGCCGCCATTGCGAGCGTTCAGCACATAAATCTCGTTCGTCTAATTGGCTACTGTACCAATTCATCCGGACCACGATTTCTCGTCTACGAATTCGTTCCGAACGGATCCTTGGATTGCTGGATTTTCCCCAAGAAATCGGAATACAAGAATCGGAATCGCCCCGGCGGTTGCTTGGCTTGGGATCTGAGATACAGAGTCGCCATTGATGTCGCCAAAGCCCTAGCCTACCTTCACCACGATTGCCGGTCAAGAATCTTGCACCTCGATGTCAAGCCCGAAAACATCCTTCTCGACGAAAATTACCGAGCGATTGTTTCCGATTTCGGACTCTCGAAGCTAATGGGGAAAGATGAGAGCAGAGTAGTCACATCAGTGAGAGGGACGCAGGGGTATTTGGCTCCGGAATGGCTGTTGGAGAACGGAATTTCAGAGAAATCGGACATCTACAGCTACGGAATGGTTCTTCTGGAACTAGTCGGAGGGCAGAGGAACGTGAGCGTAGTTGAAAATGGCGAGGACAGATCTAAAAGGAAATGGCAATATTTCCCCAGAATCGTGAGCGCGAAGATGAAGGAAGGGAAACTTATGGAGGCTGTGGATCCGAGACTGGTAGAAACCGGAGCGATCGACGAGAGAGAGGTGCGGAAACTGGTTTGCGTGGCTTTTTGGTGCATCCAAGAGAAGGCGAGGCTGCGGCCGACCATGGCGGCGGTGGTGGATATGCTCGAAGGCCGCGTCCCGACGGAGGACCCGCCGGACACTCAAATGCTCGTCGTTGATTTGTTGTCCATAGACGAAGAGACGATGAACAGTCACGAGAAGTTGAAGGTCGTCGGGATCGGGGAACGGATGAACGACAGAGATCTTCCTTCGTCGTCGACGGCGACGTACTCGTACGCGTTTTCGGTACTCTCCGCCCGGTGAGGTACGGCTGTGGCGACGGCGTCCGGCCGTCGCTCTCCCTTTGACTTTGCTGCCCTACCCATGGTACCAGAATTGCACACGTCGACTTCCTTTTCTTTTTTCTTCTCGACTTATTTCTTTTTTCGGCATTTTTTTTGACATTTAATCAACGAAATATAATGTTTTTTTTTTCAAAGTCTACATTTTCAATGATGTAAACTAACAATTGCATTTTGAAGGGAAAACAAAACATTCTGTTTTACTACCAAAATATTTGTTCTTTGTTAATATTAGAATTCAAGTAACCAGTGAACTTTACAAAATGTTGAATATAAAAAAATATAAGATACAAACTTATGTAATCTTTTCCAATTTATTAGACATTTATCTATGCATAAAATGTAATCCTTTGGATTTGTAAAGTAAATCTTCCTGAGGAGTCGGGAAAAAAAGAAAAAAAAAAAACGAAAAAGTTCAATTTTTGTCATTAAAGTTTGGTTTCCGCGTGCTGTCTGTTTCATCCAACACAAAATTCACACAAGCATCTAATTCTTATTGGTTGTAAAGTGGAAATTTTAGTTATAGAAAACGTCAAATATATATCCTTTTCATCATATGAAGCCTCCATTCTCATGAGTAACTCCAAAACCATCCGCTTTGACTATTATTGGCAAATGTTTGAATAGTAACCTCTTCTAGTATCAATTTTAAAATGGTAAGTTATGGTATATTTAGCCATTTAATCTAGCATAACGACACGTGAGATGAATGTTCGAATACACGACCTTTTGATTGGAAATAAATGCTTTAAACAGTTGAGCTAGGCTAAGGTTGACATTTTAATCTATATTTTTAACATTGTGGAAATTAATTCTATATTAAGAAGGGTTGAGCTATAAAATGTATTGTTAAATATTTTCTTCAAATTCATGAGGATTTATTCTTAAAAAAAAAAGTTATGAACAGTAAATTATTTGAAAGTGTCGCAACCGTATAAAATTGGCGACTCTGCACTCTTGTATGTATAAGAGAATTTAAAAACTATATTTTCAACGTGTAACGAAACATTATTAAAGATAAACTTTCTTTTTTTAGTTCAACAATATTTAAATAGATGGTGCATGATGCAATTAATGCCCTAATTAATAAAGATTTTGTACCATCCTCGAGGTATAGTTTGGGTGGTTTAAGTGGCTTGAAGTTTCAAGGAATATCCTTGAAGTCTCTTGCGTATGTACGAGTACGGGACAATGTGCATATCCCTAAATGTAGGGACAAAAAGATCAAAAGTTATCGACTTCGAGATAATAAAAAGGAAATATAATATATATATATATATATATATATATATATATATATATATATATATATATAAAGATTTTGTGCTAGTCTTTCGTGATTAGATATATTTGTGTATTTCCTTTGCATGCTTTTTGGGGTTTGATTATTAGTCAACTTTTTGTACAATTTTTTCTTTTTAAGTTCAATAATGAGAGGGTGAAGACTCGAGCAACTTTGAAAATTGATGTATGGTGAACGTTTAAATTATTTGAACTATACTCAAACTGACATTTTTTATGATTTATTGGTTGGTTTTTGAGTAGTTTTTCTAATTTAATTTTGAGAAACTAATAATTGTAACATTTATTTATGTTTAATATTTAATTTGATGAAATGAAAATCTTAAAGGTTAATTAAAATTGACGAGCATAGCTTGGAACGACACATACATATTACCATCTCAAAGATTGATTGGATCTCATATTTAATTGTTGAAGTAAAAAAAAAGGGATAAAAATACATTTTTACTCATTGAAGCCAGGACTTAGTTTCTTTGGTCATTGGATTTTCAAAACCATCATTTTTTATTATATTTGAATTTAGTTTTTATTTGATCTTTGAAGTTTAATTCAAAATAACATGTTTGGTCATGGAGTTTAAATTTAGTTTTTAATTAGTCATTGAAGTTTGAATTTAGTTTCTAATTGGTCCCTAAATTGACTTGACCGTTAGTTGACCTAACCGAATGATGATATGGTAGTTAACTTAACACACACCAACTAGACTTTACTGGTGCGTATTTTTTAAATGCTTTGACAAATTTTATTATTCTTTATTCTTTTTTACCTAAAGGAAATTTCATCTTCTCACTCCCTCATCGTCTCCTTTATTTCTACTTTTCTTCTTCCATTTTAAATCGACTCGATTTTCTATATGGATTAAACTAGGCACTTGTAGACCAACGTGAGCTCGATGCCACCTACATCCGTCTTGAACTCCTCCATGGTGCCCAACGTCGACAACATCAAGGCAACGATGTTGAAGTTATGCTTGTCGATTAAGGATTTGATAATGTTCAATTCGAATATGTGGGGGAAACGGTGGCATCGAGCTGGGTTAAAACGGTGGCATATTAATAAAATTTACCACCATAACTCATTTGAAAATATACATCAACAAAGTCTAGATAGCTTATGTTAACTAACGTGTATGATCAAGTTAGAAAGATTTATTAAAAATTAAATTCAAAGTTGATATACCAAACATCTCACCCCCAAAACTTGGAACACTAAATAAATATTAAATTCAAACATGGGAAATCAAAAGCAATAGTTAGACAAGAAAGATATTTTACGTAAAGAAAATGGCATGGGGACAAAATTATGTATATAAATTTTCAAATTTATCTCTATTCCCAATTTCCGATCATACGTGTGCCACTTTGAATCGGCTTCATTTCAAACGCGCCGAAAGTGGTCCTTACTCCCACTCATTCGCATTTCATAATTACCCCTTTTCTTAAGGAAAATAATAATAAATTATGCATTTTCATCGCGTCAATTCATAACGACTAAAAGAGGGAAAAAGAAAAGAAAACAACGAAAAGTATTTATTTGATTTATTTATTCTTTTTGCAACGGGAAAACAACAAGTACACGGATTTTCATTGTCCACGAATTCGTTTACAAATTTTGAACCTATGTTTTAGGTTGCTTTTAGATTGGGTTTTATTTTATTGATTTAGAAATGACAGCATTCCATGTAAATCCTTTTTTTTTAATGTATTAATTAGTAAAGCATTTACAAAATATCAACTAGCTACTATATTACAATTTATGAACTTAACTCGTCGTGAATTCGAATCTTTATTCTAACCATTATGGTACTAAAAGAATGAATAAAAATAATATTCAACTGACAATTAATATAATTCAAGATATGTTAGATAATCAATTATATTGAGTTCTCTAGTTTATTTTTCAATATTATTATTTGAATGGTGCATGAAATGCGTAGGTACCAAATCTGATTTCAAGAACATATGAGATACAAAAATTTGGTAGTGACATTTTTAAGTATTAAATAGGCAATAAGGTGAAAGAATTGTGCCACAATCAGTAACATTTCAATAGTATTATTAAAAGGAAAGATATTCCTAAACCCATTAATTCTATCTTTTAAATTAAAAACACGATCTTAATTGCCAATCTGACATAGTTTATTGGTTAAAACATTTTACTCTCTCTTTGTATTTTAAACATATACATACATCTAAGCTTAGACAATTAGAAGAAAATTATAATATCTTAATCAATGGGCGTAGATTCAAATATATGATTTTAGTGGGAAAAAAATTGAGAAAAGATCAAGTGGGGTGGATATTGGGCACGTGGCGGAGATTGACATACCGTTTGGAGAAAAGTCAACTGAAGGAGAACGGTTAGCACGTAGGCGAACGAGGCTCTAACAATAATAGAAACAGAGAGAAGAAATAGGGATAAAAACAAGAGGCGCGGACCGAGCGGGGCGGAGACACACAAGAATTCGGCACGCCCGCTCGCTCGCTCGCTCCCTCTCTATCTGTATCCCTTCTCTGTTCAGAGAAACCAGGAGGAGAACACAGGAGCCGAGGACGAGCTACTTACACACCCGACAACGACCCTCTTCCTCCAGGTTCGTTCACTTTCTTCCCTCTAATCTTCAATACCTTCTGATTTCTGGGTCGCCTTCCACTTCTGATTCATTTTCTCATCTTTTCAAGTGGAATTCGTTATGACCCATTTCTTTTTTTGATCTTTTTCCACTTGGGTGTTTCGAATTCGCGACGATGGGGAGTCGCTCTTGAATCTTGGGTGGTATTCTGTTGCTTGCTAGTTTCTTGTTCGGCTGTTGGGCTTTGGTTGTACGGAAAGAGAGAGGCATTGTTTCTGGAAATTGTTGTCATCTCTTGGGGTTGGTTTGGAATGTATGTGTTTTTTGAGCGATTTCTTTGATTGGGGACGATAATCCCTATGGTTACGTTTCGGTTTCATCCTCTCATTCTTGATTCTTTCTTCTTTAGAGCGTTGAGAGGGGACTGGGTCCTGGAAATTTTTTGTCTAAAGGGTGAAATGAGTTATAAATCCTCGCGAACAGGACGTTTCTTGGATTGTTTTTGACGAGCTTTCGTCCCCGGATGATTTTTATTCAGCAAGTTTCTTGAAAGACTTCAATGCCTCTCGTAGTTGATTTATTTCCCCTTTTTTACCCGCAGCAGGATCGATTATCAGTCAATCTCTTCAGGTGGTGGTTTACTTGGCCGGTTTTATTGCGAATATGAGTTTTGCAGGCCCTTCCGTTGGTTCTGGTCAGTGTACTTGACTCTCTGCATATCTCCTTCACTATCCTAATAGGCGTCCCTAAACATTACTGTTCTATTCAAGGAACTTCCGTTTTGCGACTATGTATTTTATATCTGTGGGAGCAACCGAGCTCGATGTTGCCCTCTCTTTAAGATATATTAGTTTGTGGAAGCTTGATCGTTCTTGCTTGATTGTATCTCTTTCAGCTGGTAAAGCTGCCAAAAAGGCAATTGAGTTTGGTAAAACCTACGTTGTGAGGCCCAAGGGAAAACACCTAGCGACGGTTGTCTGGCTTCATGGTCTTGGTGATAATGGCTCAAGGTAGTCTTCTTTCTTTCTGTTCTTTTCTTTTCTATTTTTTTTTTGAAGGAAGACTGAATGTTTGAATTTTTCCCTTTCTGCATCGGTTGTAAGAGAAATGAGAAGACACTGATTATTTATTTGCCCACAGCCCTTCTGCATTTGCCAGTTCCACTTACCTTCTCAGTTTGTTTACTCTTTATCGAGCTTCCCCTCAGTCGTGTTCCTAATTTCTCTTATGATATTATTTTGTGGTTTTCTGGGTGATGGTAATGATAAAGTTTTTTGGTATAATGCAAGAATAGCTCTTATTTTGTGTATTTTGACTAAAAAAAATGAAGACTTTCAGATCTGCATAAGGGGGTGTGGGTAGTTTCTTGACCTTATTCCTTTTGTTCGGTCTAGTTAGAGCTCTTTGGGCAAAAATGTTTCCTTTTATCATTAATGCTAACTGGAGGCCCCTTCTTGTAACCTATTTTGGCTGTGGGTTGGGTCATGTTGTACCCCCCCATCTAACCTGCTATAATTCTCTGTTCCTTCCTGCTACAAAAGAATTGAATTGCTATTTTCTTTGGTGATTATAGTTATTGGTATATGATGAATGGTGCAGTAGTTAGGAAATAGGGATTTTTAGAAATTTCCACATAGTGTTTCTCATTTGGATGTTGTGCAACATGCTCTCTCATGGTTGGAGGCCCAGGGGAGATAGGGGGGACAGGTCATGAATTTCCTTAATATAGTTGGCTATATATCATAGGTTAAATCCACGCATTAATGGAAATCAACTTTCATTGTTTCACATTGTGTTGTAAACAATATGAGGTTTTATCTATTGGGACTTTTTCTTGTCGCAACTCCATGCAGATTTTTTGTTCACCTATAGGGGTTGATGAATTGTGTTATGAAGTTGTTTTCTTTTATTGGAAGTATCAGCATTATCGAAGTGGCTTTATAATCTGACCTTAAACTGTCTGTCACACTTTTAATTTAAGGCTGTATTTTAACTATACCTTGATAGCTGGATTACCATGTCCTGTTCAAACAATAAAAAGTTATTTTATCCCCTCCCCTCGTATTGGTATGATTACGAGAGTGCTAAGGATACTTCTGGTTGATTTTCAATTGAAACTCTAACTGACACACTTCAAGATTATCCTTAGGATGGGCATTCTAAGAATATTAAGTGAAACATTAAATACGCTGAATCTATTTTCCTGTAATGCCTTGCCATTTTATTCAGTATTCAATACAGTCTCATGTTTATAAATGTTTTGATTTTGTCTGACAGCTGGTCGCAGCTCTTGGAGACACTTCCCTTACCAAATGTAAGAATATGAAGCTTATCAAAATATTTAGAGCAATTATAAAGCTATTCAAATTTTATTTTATTCAGTCCCCCTTTTTCTGTCGCTTTTTTTTTTTTTTTAATCAAATGGGTAAAAAGTAGATTGAAAAATTCATTGTTGGAAGAGGAAATCGTTTCTTTTAGTGTTTTGTATAAACTTGGAGTTACTGATGCAGATTAAATGGATATGTCCGACTGCACCTACTCAACCAATAGCTTTATTTGGTGGCTTTCCTTCCACTGCATGTAAGCTTTCCTTCCTCCAATTGGAGCAAAAGCTTCAATGAAAGAGGCAAATCTCACTTGGTTAAACATATTATATCACAGTGTGAAACAAAAGTTATAGTGAGATGTTTTTATTGAAACCAGGGTTTGATGTGGGAAATCTTTCGGAAGATGGTCCAGATGATTTAGAGGGTTTGGATGCTTCAGCTGCACATGTTTCCTATTTGTTGTCGACCGAGCCAGCTGACAGTATGTCTCTCTTGCAATTTTGATGTGATTAGATCCCTTTAATACTAATTATGTACCTTTTCCATTGATTTTGTACTTGGCATGCAACATGTTCTTCAACTAGTTTTGTTTCACATTGCTCTGTTTTTGGATGCTATGCATCTCACCCCGATGATTAAAAGATTTAAATCTCTATTTAGGATTGTTGGCATAATTTTGTTTGCAATCTTTTATTTTTTACAGTTAAGCTTGGCGTAGGGGGCTTCAGTATGGGAGCAGCTACTGCACTTTATTCAGCGACCTGCCATGCAGTGGGAAAATACGGGAACGGAAATCCTTACCCAGCCAATTTGAGTGCAGTTGTTGGGCTAAGTGGCTGGCTTCCTTGTTCAAAGTTGGCTTCTTAATTTTTGTCATCTGGACAGCCTCTGATCCTTTTACAATCAGTATGAAGCTTCATTTAACGAGTTATCATGGTGATTCCAGGACTTTGAAAAGCAAGATGGAAGGGAAGAATGAAAGTACTAGCGGAGCGGGATCCTTGCCTATTCTGCTATGTCATGGAAAAGGTATTTATAAATTTGTATTTGTTATGCAGAAGATGGTGACTATTTTTGTTACAGAATCCCCTGTTCTGTGCTTGGGCCAAATATTACAATACAAATTTGAGCTCGTTGTGTTGTTCATATGGTTAATATGTTAAGAAGGGATACAATTTTATCTTGATGTCTGTACATAAAAAGATGGCTGTTATTGTCAATGAAATAGAGTTTGAGAAAATAGTTTTTTCATTGTTAATCTTCATGAACTTCCCAACTCCACGTTATTATAAGCAACCTAGGCTTCAAATTTGGATTCTGACAATGGTTTGGTGTGTAACTCGTTTGCAGTTGATGATGTGGTTCTCTACAATTTTGGAGAGAAATCTTCCGAGGCGCTACGTACGTGCGGATTTCAGGACGTTACATTTAAATCCTACAGCGGGTATGCAATGAGAAGTTTTCGACTCGTGCGAGTTCATCCCTTCTAAATCGCGAAATTTAAGTACATTTTTTTTAAATCGACTTGTGTTTCGGTTGCAGACTTGGCCACTACACAGTTCCTGAAGAGATGGATGAGGTCCGGGCTTGGCTGATTTCTAAGTTGGGGCTATAGAGGGATGGGAGGCTCTTCAAAATGCACTATTTTTAGTCATGCTGTTTAGACAAATTCTTTGACCTACAGTTTATTGGGAACCAATTTGGTGTGATAATTGTATTCCCTTTTTAGACCTCTTGTATTTGTTGTGGTTTTTGCACCAACATTGAATCCTTTTTTGGTGAACTGCAGAGAGATACACTTGATACTTAATCATACACTTGATTGTTACTCTTCACAATATCATTCCCTGCATATTTTTCTTCACGCTGTCATTTTGATATTCCCTTTGGACAGATTTTTCTGAAAATTGTGTGCCCTAATTATTGTGAGATGGACCATGTTTTCATTAAATTGCAGTTTTTTATATATAAAACAAAATATTACATGACCAAGATTCCTATGACTCATAAAGAAAGACGTTGGATGTCTGACTGAGTTAGACTCGTATTGGTAATCTATATTATATTGACGTTGTGATAAGGGCATATTTACAAAGGTACATTACTACACTGTTTAATGTAGTCATATGATATAATATGGAAACTCAATATTGTAGAATAAATTGAGGCAATATAATAAAAAATCAACGGTTCTAAGGATATGGAAATAACATTCAAATTGATCTCTATATTTCTTGTGGGTCAATTAAGCCCAGAAGTGTAACCATAGCTAATTAGCAAGAACAACATTCTATTTCCAAACGCTTGATATAACAGAAGCAAAACAGTTTCAACTTTTGAAATGGAGACAAGATTATAGAGCATATGGGATGAAGTTTGTAAGCAATAAAAGAGACTGACTGCCTGCTCTTTCAGTTGTGGGATTCTTTGATAAAAGCAACATCGGCAGTCCCGGTCGATGGTGACAGTGGCAGCAACCGCTTATCTTCCTCGTTGTCGATTTCTGCTGTCACTTGCCGAGCTTCGAGTGACAGAGACTCGGCGGTACATTCTTCCTCTGGAGGAAACAAACCCCAAAACATCTTGGTAATGCTAATAACAGCATACTTCTTTGGATTCAAGTTTTAACTACATACGTATTTGATCAGACCACAGATTCGAAATCAATTAAAGAAGGCGAAAACATTCGAATAAAAGACCACATACCTGAGAGTTCGTGGTATTCGGGCAATTGTTTGACGGTAGTTACTTGAAGACTTTCAGGTAGCAAACAACTGCACAAAGAACCTAAAGTTTTCACCAGAAGAGGAAGTTAGCAGAATTCACTTTTATGCGTTTCAGTAAAGAACAAAAACAGACATTATTAATTCTTTTATTTCTCCTCATATTAAAGACGAGAATGCATCCAATGGAGAATAAAACCATCATCAATGGAGTTTCAACTCACAAATATAAGATGTAGTCAAGAAAAGAGAAGCACAGCATATCTGTCAATTTATTCAACCAGAATCCTAGACATCTACTTTAAAGCAAAAGGTAATTAAGTTTCAATTAGAGATGAATGTATAAAGAAGTGGCTATCTTAGAGAGGGACCTGTATCCCTTAACAGGCCTCCAACTGAAGGTCTTTCTCTACATTTCAATGGCATCAATGTAATGGATGGCGATATACGAAGATGGCAAAAGGAATTCGGTTAAAAGATGAATAAAAAAGAGGTGAACAATGGGGTACTGGACAAAAATCAAAGAGAACTTAATTTGAGAAAACTATTACCCATCCGTGCAAGCCGATTAACCCATCCAGGTATTCTTTTCCCAGTCAATCTCCAACAGACATCATCTGAAAAATGATTACAATTCTTGGAAATAAGATGATATGTATCTCCGTGATATTCAGAAGCAACACTCTCAATAAACGTCCTGAATTCAGAGGGAGGCATATCAACATGACCCAACGAGACAGAACATCGGTATATAAAACCTGGACAGCTCCTTGGTTCTACTTCAAAAACTCCACTTGCAGGGAAGTCGTGAGCTCCAAACCCATACTCTTTACCATGGACTGTGTGCAATATGAAGACATTTGAACGAATTCATACATTAGGTTCACAATAGCAAGATAACATTGGAATTCTAAACTCATAATCTAGAATTTTGATGCAAAAAGATGCCAATCCAGGCTCACCCTCCAACATAAATTACACTCTAATATCAGTTGGCAGCCTTTCTTTTCATACGAAAAAAGCTTCAATCTTACATACCAATGAAACTACCTGACAATGACCTGATCAGACCACAATCTCTCCCCTTTCTCTTTACGACACACATTCACACAGAAATCAAGTGATATTGTTTCTCCCACAAACACATTCACTCAAATTTTCAAAGGCTGACCAGAAAGGAAGAACAAGATCTAGCACAGGCAGAATATTAAACAACGGCTTGTGCTTAGCCTGAAAACAAGCCCAGATTATAAAACTTGAATTTGTTGACTCTGAAGATTCAGACATGTCAATGGCAACTACACGAATAGATTTTGCTAAACCTCATTGAACGCAAATCAAGCTATCTTTATACGAATGTTCCACAAATCCACAACCAGCTCGAGATCAACCAATCCAGATCTTGGAAGATCTTCAGAGAGCTAATTTCAATCCTATACGGTCATCAACAGAAAGGTGCCTAAGTCCCATCTTATCTTATTTCCATACTATAGATTGGATTCAGTTCCATTCTAAACCAAATACTCAAGAAAATTCCAAAAGAAAATAAATGGTTTCGACAATCTCTCTTCAGAGACATTTTAACAAACATATAGGGTGCACAAAATACCAAATAAAATCAGCCTCCCCATTCGAAGGCGGAGATGGGGAGAAACCAAAAGGGAGGATAACAAAAAAGGAAAATGGCAGGGAACAGGCACATATAGAAATCACCTTCAAGACCCGAATGGAAAATCCCAAAACCAAACCAATAAGAATAATTGTTGGCGGGGGTGAGATCATAAACGTTCAACACCACCTGGTCTCCACTTTCGCCGGTCGTTTTCGAGGTGCTCTCTGCTCCCATCTTCTCGCAAGAATATGTTCCCCTGAATGTTCCTAAATGAATCTGAATTTGAAAATCTCTAGAAAACAAAGCTTTTTACTTTTACTTTTCCTTTTACTTTTCCTTTCCTTCTCTGTCCATCGGAGAAAAAACATGAATCGGAGAAAAGAGGTTGATCTCCGGCGAGAAGGGAAAAAGAAAAAGTTTACGAATTTCGAGAATAAACGACAAGGTGGGCTCCTAAACGTTCGATTCCTGCCCACCCAAATATGGCTACCATCGTTGAAAGAACTCAAAATACTGTCTTTTAAACAAAATGTTTCATTCTGGTAAAAGGAAATATAAATTCTTCAGGGAAAAAAAAAAATATATATATATATATATATATATAATAAGGAAATATAAAAAGAATAAATAAAAAACAGAAATTCTCGACCATTTCACTACCAATAATACATAAATGTCTCAAAATTTACAATTTTAAAGTTGAAAGTATTATGAAGGAATACTTTTTTTTTTTACTTACCAAAACATCATTCTTCTACCACATTTATTGTGATATATTAATTTATATTTTCTTAATAATTTAATATTTTATTTAAGGTTAGTATATTTATTAATTCTTAAAATTGTAATTTGCAATTTTTTATTAATTAAGGATCGCAACTAATTTATTATTCTCCTATTTTATTAACCATATTATTTTCTTTTCCAAAAACAAGAAAAGAAATATATTCTTTCAAGAATTTATTTTGGATTTTAATTTATACTATCTTAAAAATTTAATTTTTATTTAAAGTAAATATAATTATTAATAGTTCAAATTTCTAAATTTGAATCTTTATTGTGTTGTTTTAAATTTATTATTTTTTAATAGATTAATAATTTAGGCAAATATTAACATTCACCCCTCTCTATAACAACGGTGCCTTCCAAGGTGTGAAGTGAGAGAGAAAAGTGGGAGAGAAGGGGTTTAATAATTGGGGTATTGAATAAGACGACCTTTTCATTTTTCATTTTTTTTCCATATTGAATATTGAAAAGTAATAAGAATTAGAGGTGTTAAGTTTTTTATCATCCTGCGTCGAGCTATTTTTCCGCAGGACCTCCCCTACAGTATCGTCACCGCAGTAGAGTTTAACCACCAAGTTCGGGATGGATTGGTGTGGTTTCTCTACGCCTAGGACACCAGAATATCGAACCATGAACGAAGAAAGACATGAGAGAAAAGCATATTGGCTAGCGATTGTGAGGAATGAATTTTCTTTTCTTTTCTTTTTTTCAAAAAATGAATCCATATTAATTAAAAAGTCCATAATTGTATATCATCACATAAATTTCTTTATTAACATATTTTATTTTCATCTCTTTTGTCGGGAAACATCATTTGTTTTATTTTATATTTTATACTACTTTTTGGCAAAAATTATTATTCTTCCTTTGATTTTTTAGCAAAAAATTCGGATGTATTTATAATTTTTTCCCGACATTGTAAACAACTATCATTGATGTTATTTTTCAGTTGAAATTTATTGGTTTTATATCTCATATATTTGATATATATCTGTATATGTTCCCTCGTGATAAAATAATTTGTACTGATCATGATGCACATGGTATAATTTGTATATACATTTGGAGATGCATATAGTCTAATTTGTAAATGCCTTGGAGATTAAAATGATGCACATGATATAATTTGTATATACCTTTCAGATCAGTATGCGATATATGGTATAACTTGTTTTTCCACGTGGTACAATAGTAATACATCCAAGAGTGATCAATATATTACATATACAATAAATATATATTATAATATTTCGCAACATTGCTTATAAATCATAACTGAATTTTTGATATATACCCAAGATACATGATAATAACTAGATCCACCGCCACGAATGTACTGAAAATTCGTTGACCTGCCCTTGTCCACCAACCAAGTATACCCTCAATCCAGTGCCGATGGTGGAGTGACATGTGGATTTAAAGCCTTTGAACTTATAATTTGAAGCCTTTGATGAGGTTCAACCTTTGATCGGTGGAGGGATCATCCTCCCAGTGCTGGTTTAGGTTCCGATCTGAGTACAACTCCATAATACTCTCTTTGTTTCTTTAGCTGTGTTTAAATTGATGCCTATCAAAAAGTTGTTCATGTTGTACTTGTTAAAATTTTTAACAAGTACAATCTAATTGTATGGAGCTTCATTTTTTATGCTATATATGATAAAAGAGATTTGTTTTCCAAAATTAAGTTTATTGCTAAATTTTGGTTGGAACAATATCTGACTTACAATTAACCCAAAATTAAAGATGACGAAGCAATATATACATAGTAAAAATGCTAGATATATCATGATGATGGTGCTTAAAATACCATTGGATACTTTATGGCTATTTTTCTGAATTTTTGGTGGGTAGGACCATGCATCTTAAAATTGAGAAGCTCCTAACCATTAATATATAATGGAGAGAAGACAACTCCAAAATAATTGTAACTTTGATTTAGGCGAATTATTAAAGTTGTTAGATGTATACGACATAATTTGCTCAACATGAATAAGCATGTGACATTCTTTGATTGATGTCAAGATTGTTGCATTCTCCAATTGCATTAGTAAAGCACGGTCAACATAAATATTGTTCAACGATAATTAACATCTACCCATTCTTTTGAAGGCTGAAGTTCAAACCTCCATATCCCCAATTTGTCGTACTCAAAAGGGAAAAAAAGACACCGGCTTTTTTTGAAGTGCAAAGGAAAACAAAATCTTAAAAAAGATGAATTGGGCTCACAGATTAAATTTGCATAATTTGAGCTTCAGAACTTGAGTTTGTTATTACAAATTTGGTAGTTTCACCAAGCTACATACTTGTGAAACATGCTTTGTATACTATGTACCATAACCTCTACAAATCATAAAGCTACAAATAAAACATGCGTTATATAAATTAAGGTTTTCATAATCTTAACATAGATTATATAAACGATCTTCCCAATTTCAAGTCCCATATACCCACCAAGAATATACTTAAATTTCTAGTTTTGTGATGGACAAACCTAACTCGTAAGCTAAACATCACCTGAAAGAGCCCAATTATAAACCTATCACAAACACTAGATCATGAGAAGCAAGCACCAAGAAAAACTCTCTAAGTACTTCTTGATCGATCCTTTTCCCCCATTCATTTTCATGGTTTAAATGCACAATATCAGTATCGAATTTTGTAATATCAAAATTCAACTACAACTTTGAACTCATCCCTAAATCTCCAATATTTACCTTGGTTGACTTCTCAATACCAAAATTGGATTAAAATATACATTCTTAAATCTTAAATACATCTTAGTATTAGCCAAAATCAATGGTCACTTGTATATCATTATCCAACATGAAAACATGTTTGGAAGTGATTTTTGAAAATCACGTAAAAAATGACAAAAGTAATTTTTGCACCAAACATGCCATCAGATCAATTAAGAGGGATTTAGCTAATAGATTGCATTTATATAGGCTCCTATATAACTTAGAGTTGTAATAAGAACTAAGGTTGAATATTTGAGATTACTTATTCGATAAATTTCAACCAATCTCATGCTTAAATAAAATGGTCTTCTAGCAGTTAGGAGTAATGATGGAACCTCTTTTCGTGTTTGTTTCTTCGAGGCTGGATATCCAATCCATTAGGCTGTCATGGAAGATGGATGGTCCAAGAGCCTTCGACTGAATTTACCAACTTCCTGAGAAAGCAAAGTAATTTTATTGAAACTTGAATATATAGAGAGAAACTAAGTTGACACTGCAGCAACATATGTAGAGAGTACGAGGGCTGCCAAAGGAAGACATTAAATGACTCGAAGTCCAGTAAATTACAAGATTCGAACCAGAATTGATCCAGAATCAATGGAACACATGATAAAGGCAGCAAGGAACAGCCTCCATCTTTCTTTCCGTTTTAAAGACCAAAAGGGCAACAGAAGCAGTAACCACCATATAGGAAATTGCTACCTGCTGCTACACACAGATTGAGCAAAACCTGTTTACCCAATCATCCTGAGAGGATGAGAATCAAAATCAAACCACATATATTCAGAGTATCATCAAGGTGCATTATCTGGTGTTGTCTGTCGCTGTATGCGCTCCTGATGCCTCAAGGGACCTGATCCATCATCTGAAGAGTCATTATCTTCATCTCTGGAAGATGATCCTATTTCCCCATCATAACTCTCCCCCCAAAGTCTGGTTGTTCTCCTCCTAAAACTTGGTTGGCCTCTAGCTCTAGAGACATTAGACCAACTGCTACTCCTCCGACTGGATTCAGGTCGAAAAACTCGAATAAGGAAAAAAACTGTGAGCCAACCACCATCATCAATGGGCAAAATACTATCATCAACCCTATCCTCTCCAAATGATGATTGTAGTGTGCTAAGAAGGTCGCCTAGGTCCCTCTGTCGCTCAAGTCGTCTCCAATTATGCTGCCGTTCTGGATCTACTTCTGATGGACGCACAAGAGGATGCTCCTTCCTTGCGTGCTTCCTAAGATCTGTATAGGGTCCACTGAAGTTACATGTCTCGCAGGAACAACTTCTTGATTTTGCATTCATGAACTGACGGGCATGCTCGTCAACAATCCACTTTTTTATCTTCCCTCGGCACAAAGGGCATACCAGCTTAGGCTGCGTCTGATTCTCACAAGATGAAGGGTGCACATTTAGTTGAATCCCCTCACTTTGCCCATCTGGCGTATCATCAACCATGGATTCAGATTCCAATGTCGGGGAAGAGTTTGCTGCTGGGAGCTCCATGTCTTCCTGCACTGGCATTATTGTTGAAGTTTCTGAAAACAACTTGCAGAATTGATCTAGGCAATTTGAGTGGCGACGGCTAGTATCACACATGTAAGGACGGCATCCCTTTTCATGGGATGAACATATAAGTAGAACTGCATTGTGAGGATGTTCCATGCAGACGGGGCATCTGACTTCTTCCCACTCTCTCACATTATCCTCACTTCCCACGGGCAGTTTAGGTGAAGATCGTCTAGCATGACTGGAGCTGCAGTTGAATGGAGATGCTCTATACCTATCATGAGATGCAGAACGATCTCTTCTCTCCTTTGGCATGATGAATCTTCTAGATTGGAAGAAAGAGCTTTGAAGTGCTGAGCAATCCTAACCATAAAATAGCAGAAAATAACTGTAAGAGATCAAAGCTAACATCAGATATACACCCTACTTGCATAAAACTAAATAAGATGTAGTCTATACATTTGCGCCCATGTTCTCCCCTTCGGTAATCATGATTAAAAACCCGATGCAAGAAATTTGCCTGAGGGCATAAAAAAGATAAAAGAGGAGCCTCCCATTGAAATTAAATGACTGCCTAATTGCTTCTTAAGATAAACCCGGGAGATCGAAGAGTGAATGAAACAAATTAAATTATTTGAAAGAAAAAAAAAGGGCATTCAAAAAGCAGATCACATAAGCACAAGTCTCGAAAGGAACAGCTCCAAGCTATCAATTCTTGATATTGTAGCAGACATGGCTATTTACTGTAAGATGAGAAACTATTTTATTAAAAACAGGGGGAAAAGATGGAACACCATTTATAAAGCCGGTTCAAAATATTGAAATGTGCTCAAAACAATTGTACATATAAAGACTACATAAAAAATAAGTCATTTCCTCAATATCGGCCAATTAAATAATACAAAATATCATTTTACAACATGAACTGATCATGGTTGCAGGCATGCAGCAACTGCAACATTTGCAGTAGTAGGCGAAAGTGTGCTGATGAATGTATGGTTAACATTGCTATCTAGTTTTATATGGCAGCTGTGATACAAAAATTGGTGACAAAAAATCAATCCTATAAGCAAACCATATGCCCATATCTTTCATCATAATCACCCTTGTTCTCAGCCATTACAACAAGGAGAATACATAGTTAAAAGTAATATTTTGAACAGAGCGTTTCCTCATTTCCAGAACGAAGAAGTT
>NW_019104521.1:352021-386986 GCF_001995035.1 Momordica charantia | reverse complement strand
AACACCAAACCAACCCTTCACACAATCCAATCTCCAGCCCAAGGCAAAACACCAGCTCAACATGGATGCAATTTCATAACCACAAGTTCCGCAGAGCTCGTCTCAAGTCCACTTAAACCGTCAACCCCCCCAAAACCACAAATTCAAAGGGGGAAAAGGATCATTGGGGGAAAAAGCGAAGGGAAACGAATTGATTACGGAAAGATCCATTCAGAGCTTCAAAAATCAAGAATCGGGGAGGAAAGTCTCGAGTCTCGAGAGGTAGGGCAGAGAATTACCAAAGAGAAAACGGAAAACAGAAATAGGAATAGGAATCCTCAAAAGTTGTCAGTGAGGAGATAATAATCTCATGGATTCGGAAACTAGAAGCGATCGATTGCTCAGACGATCGAAGCTCGATCTAGGGCAGCTTCAGCACCAGCGAGCAAGAAAGGAAAAACGCGACTGAAATTCAAAGGGCTATATATAAACAAATGGGTGCTTACATGGAGCCCACGTGGATGAACGGACTTCGCCTAATGAACAGTTTTTATTTTATTTTTATTTCTTTAGAAACAAAAATACTTTTTTCCACTAAAAAGAATAAATAAAGATTCACCGGCGATTTTTGAGCGAGTATTTAAAGTCGGCGTCCAAATGTAGGGTTCCAGAATGCGGCGTTTCATCGAACGCGCTGACGTGGTGGTTGTTAGGGACGCGCGCCCAGCCCAGTAAGAGTGCTACTCTGACTCTGCTACTACCAAAAAATTACCCTACTCTTCGTGTTGATCGCCGTTAAAAAATTTAACGGCTATTTGATTTTTTCTAAAAGAGAAGTTTTTTTTTTTACTTGCCAAAATAGTTGTTGAAGTATTATTTCCAGAGATTGTTGTTTTTGGATCTTAATTGTTAACTATGGAGTAAAACACCCCACCACATGATTAAAGTCGAGCCCACATACATCAGGTATGCTCATCCATGTGAGCACCACCATTCGAGATCGAGGGATCCTAATCAAACATCTTGGGTTCACAAGACGATCGACAACCCACCTTGGTTCAACGAAACAATGGGATCGTGAGGCTTGTAAATCACACCCCTCTAGATATCTTATCGGAACTCCATTTGAGAACAAACATGCAACGTAATCCTAATTCAGCTGGACCACTTTTCAATCTGAAATGTTGAGTTAGTCACCCCCTTCAAACTATCTAAAATGTTGAGTTAGTCACCCCTCAAAATTGACATCAACAAGGTCGCTTATTTTAGAATCACACAACAATACTGCCTTGGACCGACTTGTCGATTCACCTTAGTGTTCCCAAATATTAACAACTATATTATATTTTTTTAGTTTAATTGGTAAGATAATTTCTCATATTGTTTAATTTTATTTTTTTAAGTTCAACAAATATAGATGTGGAGATCCAAATATTTAACTTTAGAAAAGATAATAACTACTTAAAAAATTAAGTTAGATTCAAATTAACTCACGATATATGAATTTGATTGAAATGATCAAATTTGTTCAATGTGTCAATAATTCAAGATTTAACTTAATATAACAGTAGTATATGTTTAATATTACCAAACTCATATAGTCGTTATATATCAACTTCAAAGCCAATACTTTATGCTAAAACTTAACCAAAAAGAAAAGGGAAAATTAAAGAAGAAATTGAATATTGTCTTATTTCAAAAATGAAGAAATTTTGAATATTCTCCATTCATCTAAAATCAATCGACATTTTTCAAAACCAACATTGTTTTCTTTCACCATATACCACAATTATTAGGATGAAAAAAAAAAAAATCCACACACAATTCCGGTAAGTAGGTATGAATGCATAAAAAAGCTTGAAGAAAATATAATAAATAGTTGTGAAATTTTTATAGCTAGACAGTTAAAATATTATTCAAGTTCACATCTTTAAAATAGTATAAATACTAGACGACAAGAATGATTAGTGCTTAGCTCATCCTATTCAAGAGTCCCAACACGTGATCTACTATCAATTTGGGATAAAATGTATACACTAATCGTTTGACAATTAAGAGAAATAAATTAAAAAAACTGTTCGGGACATAAAATAGTTTCAAGAAACACTTCGATTTCAGAATGACCATTCTTGACCACATGAAAAATTTCAAGGACAGCCATGGTTTCTCTAGCCTACAAGCCTCAGTAAAAAAATTACGAAAGCTTCCTGTTCATACAGAAAGAAGATTTCTGTTTTCGACTGTTCTATATATACCTTTACTATATCAAAGATGGGGAATGCACCTGAAAGTGGACTGAAAAAAACTGTGCCACTTCTTGGCATTGCCCTGTTTATTTGGTGCTCTCTTACAATATTCACAACTGAATAAGCCTTCAACTGCAACTGGTAACTTAACCTCGTTTCTTTCGCAAGATGAGGAGGAGCATGTCACTTGATGTTCATGGCTTCTGACATTAAACGTAGCTCCTTTGCAACCTCTGAGAAGGGTGGTCTGGAATCTGGATCAGTGGACCAGCATTTCTGCATTAGTGATCTCCACGAAGGATCGCACCAGCTCGGAATTTCGGGTCTTAAGTCTCCTTGGATTAAGTCGGCTGAACATACAAGGGCAATGAGAAAACGGACCAGCAGAAGCGATTAAATGTTTCATTCAGGTTGTTTACTTTTGTAGTGTGTTAGGATGAGGAGTTCTACCTAAAATTTCCTCTGAACGCAAGTTTGAATAAGGTTCCTCTCCAGTCAAGAGCTCCCACATGACAATTCCAAATGAGTACACATCCACCTACATAAAAGAATCAGAAAAGAATTACATTTGAAAACTTTAGAAAGTAAATG
Organism: Momordica charantia; assembly: GCF_001995035.1. The sequence continues at coordinate 384,170 of NW_019104521.1, read as the reverse complement.
GCATCAAATATCAAGACAAATTGTGATAAATGGACATCATTTTTACCTTTTCTGTTACGAGGTGGTTGTTATTACTACTATTCAACAGCTCTGGAGCCATCCAAGGAATGGTGCCTCTTACACTACCAGACACTAGAGTTCTCTGCTTAATTTTTGATAAGCCCAGATCACCAATCTAACAAGGTTTATAAAATTCAGAGTTCAATAAATCCAAATCAACATCTTATTTGAATTTATAAAATTTAGTGAAAGGATCATGAATCAACCAAGAGAACTACCTATGGATGGATCAAACCACTAAAATATCTTACCGTTTGTTACAATACCTTACAAATTGGCCGTTGAGGATCCCTCATATTCACAAGTAAGTTATGAGACTTTAAATCAAAGTGAACAATGTTCTTCTCATGTAGATACTCCATGCCAAAGGCTGCATCCATTGCTATGATGAGCCTCTTCCGACGATCAATAGTTCTACAAATGTTAAATACAGGTTTGGATTAATGTTTCACGTAACACTGCATTACAAGGAGGTACGAGTAAAGTTTCTCTGCCTAACTTCTAATTGAAAATTTTGTCACTTCAAGTTGGATCAATTATTTGGACAAAAAAAAAAAAAAAGACTATTCCGCATCCATTCACTTAGGTAGTATTCGTGATTTAACATTTTGGGTGTGACTTGTGAGGGAATCTATCTGAACTTGGAGTGAAATGATGATTTTAGCATTGGGAAGAAATGCTTGATTTTCCAATACCAGCATGGTATGAAACTTAGCTACAACTGGAATTGCTAAGAATCAGTATATTTTACAGTTATCAATGTAAGCTATCACTGAGACAATTTTTCATATGAATGGTAATTATTGGTAGCATCATGATATTTGTTTTTAGTGAAAAAGTAGACCCAAAAATATCATTTTTCTATCTTACCTTGACTTTCTACAGGACTTACCACCATTCAAGTAAAGAAGTCCAAGTGCAAAATTCAATTTTTTAAGCAATATAGCATCTAAATTCTATTAAGAAGCCTTTCAAAAACTTAGCTTACAAGAGTTCTGATGTAGGAACTATGTGTAAATATACATTAAGGAGTCTAAGATGTTTGTCAAAGTTGGAACATGCAAAGCATCCCCCCTGGTAAAAGGAAACTATGCTGCTTAACAATTTCCTCTTCTGCTCAATGGCCTAGTTAAAAAAAAATATATATACATGTATATATATCAAATTTCCAAGCAATTTACCTATCTTTTCGCTGCAAAACTTGTTTTAGGGAGCCATTCACCATATACTCGGTAACTGTAGCCAAATTTGTTGCAGGACCGTCTGAAACAATTCCATAAAGTGCCACTATATTTGGGTGGTGAAGCTGACCTAGAATGTACGCTTCCTTCCAAAAATCTGCAATCTGAACAGAAACAATGAATAGAAGTATTAAGTCAGCCAAGCAAGAGTGTATGTTTTATCTCTTTATTTCTGCCATGTAAAATCTCCGTGCTAAGGGCTTTTTTAACATCAAAGTCATTTACCAATATAATCCCATCAACATCTTCCTTCGTATTTCAATAAAAATAAAAATAATAACACCAGGATGGATACTACGTGCCGGATCTTACTTCAATGCTAACCTAGAGATTGCATGACAACATGATAAATATCGCCCAAAAAATGTGAGCCAAGAGGATGGGTCAAAGGTTGCCCTATCGTTTAATATCTACAAAAGTGAACTTCCAAGAAGATGCAAGTGTCAGTACTAAAAACAACTTAGAGATTAGGCTTGAGCAACATATACCTTGAGAGAATACCACTTATACGAGAAAGCAAATACTTTCTGAGCAAAAAGAGTAACTAAGTAGAACATTGGAACCAACTGATAAAAGATAACTCTAATCATATCGGCAGTAAAACAGAAAATATGCAAGCTTAATGGCTGAGATATAAAGCTACCAATCGCTGCTCCTCCAACAAACTATCATTGAGGCAACTGTGCTTAATCTTCTTGATGGCAACATCAGAACCCTTCCATTTTCCATAGAAAACAGCTCCATATGTACCAGAGCCAATTTCTTTTATGTATTCCAGGTCAGAACTATATATAGTCTGCAAAGGATGGGGGGGGGGGGGTCATTTCTATTATAATGTGCAGTTAAAAAATACATGAAACATTTTTGCGTTCAAATATACCTGTAGCTCTCGAGTAACTAGATGGGTGCAAAATGCTATGAGATCTGAAGAAATCCCAGCAATGACCTTAGAACATTTCTTGCTTTCTCTAGCCTCCGCCTAATATCAAACTCAAAGGTCAGTCAAGAGTATGAATAGTTAAACTTGCATACTAACACAAAGAAGACCTTATTTACCTTTCTCATTCGGATTGTTGTCTTATAAATTTGTGCAATAATAGGAAGAGTGTTCAGATCATTACCTTTTTAACAAAGTATAGAGTAGACTTGGGATCTTGTGTAGTCTCCAATTTAATTTTTTGTAGTTCTACATTCTGCATCAATCTCATTGAGGTATATGCACTCAATCTGTCACCTTGTGGGTCACATGCTTTTTCTTCATCCATGAGAAGTCTACAATTTGGTTGAAGTTTTTGCAAGGGTTCAGAAAGAACTGCAGAAGCACAAGATGAGAATTCAGGAGGTGGTTCAATCTTCGAATTGTTACAGGAGCCAGCAGATGCTTCCTCGTCTGGAAGCTTACTATTGCTGACGAATCCTGCTTTGTTGCCCCAACAATGAATAACTCCGTTCGTTTGTGGGTTTACTGAGAAATGCTCCATCTGTAGCTCGCAGTGGCTAGGCTCCCCATATTTATCAAACTTGTGAAAGTTTCCACTTAAACATGGAACTTCACGACCATGACTCTTGGCCTCATTCAATAAATCTCCTTGATTCTCCATTGCTTTCAAGCATGGTAATGGAGGCAGAACAGAAACATAAGACTCAAAACTTTGTTGACCTACATCCACACATTTGTCATAATAAGGTAAACAAAATTCATTAGGATTTAAATTTTTATTTTGAGAATCTCCGGGGCTGACAGGTTTTCTAAATTCCATATGACCAGTCTGCACATTAAACAAGGTTTTGTCTTCGTTTAACTTTAAACTAGGATCCAATATTCTCACGGTTACTTGAGATGATTGCTCCAGACAACTGGTCTCCTGCCCCCATGTGTTAGGATCGTTTGATTTTATAGATAGTCCCTGGTTTGACATGTCAGAAACTGGCTGGAGCCCATAATTACATTTCGCAATCGAAACATTCTCATTCATTGCAGGAGCTTTATGGTTCTCCATCTGCGTCTTGTTGTTGTGGCCGTTTGGATAAATTTTCTGATGTTTGGCATCATTTACACGATGGTCATGGCTGCCACTTCGCCCATCAAACAATGTTCTGTTACTACTAGAAGAAGATTTCGTATTACAAACATCTATTGCCAAACCAGCAGTCTTTGCTGAGTCATAATTGGGTGTCCATGGCACGCTGTTCTCCCCTTTCAAACCTTTTACAGATGCCTGTGCATTGCTCCTCAAGTCCTGTTTCACATCAAATCCAGGATGTGGAGAAATTTTACCAGAGTTCTTAAGTTGTCTAGAAATCCCCATGTTGGGGCTTGTTCCGGCACACGGAGCCACACTTTTAGGCTGCATCGACAAGCAGTGAGTATAATTTTTCGTTCCCACTCGTAAATTCCCATCCCTCGGATTCAATGGATGGGCGCGACTAGCCGGAGTCTTAGCCCAATTACTATAGGTTTCACCTCCCCCCAATTGAACTTTCCCCAAATTGTTATATGAACCGCCATGAAATCGATTGTTATAACTCTGGTTCCCAACATTCTCCCTGATTGGAACATGGGCTCCGGGACTCATATCGATTAGCGGATGAACGTAATTCGGTCTTCCTCCAGGTCTTGTATCGGTTTCGGTGCGATTGCAAGCACTACTTACAAGAGCCGATTGTTTTATCCGCGATTGGCGCTTGAACGCTAATTTTCCAGGTAAATCATTGTCAAATCGCGCTTCAGCAGTCTTAACAGTCGTCGGTAAATTCACAGCCACCTCCAGAAACCCAAACGAAGAGATTGGTGAGCGTTGGTTCGGCAATCCATTACCACCATATACAGTCTCATGCAATCTAGCCGCAGAGGAACCATCACGTTCCCCACGAGGAGCGAATGCAGCATTCTGCCTTCTAAACTCGCAGTTCATACTACTTTTGGTACAAACAAAAACACGGAGCCTCGCGCGATCGTCGTACCGCACGAACTTATCGTATTCGTCGATCATGCATCGGAAGTCGTCTTCGGAGTCGATCAGGACCAGAGGTCTTTCATCAGAATCGGAACGGGAGGACTCCGAATCGTGGTATTGATACCGGAGGGAAAAGGAGGATGCATTAGGGCAGAGATCCGAAACCTTGGACCGAAGCTTAGAGAAGCCGGCGTTGCGATCCAGGGAAACGATACGCGTCTCGCCGCCGACGTAGCGGACGTTGCCGGTGGGCGGATGAAGGCGGAATGCGCCATTGAAGCTGATCAGAAGTTTGAGCTTCTTGGATTGGTTAGCGGCGGAGGTGGAGGGCCTTCTGCGACGGGAAAGCGGAGGTTCTTTCATGGCAGTGAGAGAGAGATCTGATGATGAGAGATGGCAGTTTCAGAATCCGCTTTTATAGTTCTTCATCCACTGTGGAGTCCACTTCAAATTTTGCCATTCTTATATCTCGCATTCCAATTTTTCTGGGAGAGTTTTCATAAATATCCCTTTATATTGTCTTCTTGTCAAAACTATCCCTTAAATATGACTATTGTTAAAAGTGACCCTATATTATCAAAATCAACAGCAACATATAACTCAGCGTAAATGTAATCTAATCCTTTCAAAGTTGGAAAGTATTTTCAATATAACAATTTGAATTTTTTATGTGTGGTGATGTGATTTCTCATCAATCACGTATTGCTATTTGATAGTTCAATAACAATTAATCAACATAATAAATCAATAGAGGAAAAAACAACATTTCGGACCTCTCTAAAGATCAAATTGAACTATCCATGATGAGTCGCATATCTTATTACTAGTCGATTATCTAGGCTATCGAAGAGCCGTTGAAGCACTAACGGAGATCTTGTCAAAAGCTCACCACTCTAAATAGAATGTTTGTCTCATTTTTAGGTACGCGAAACTATACTCTCTCGAGCATATATTGGATGGACACTAACTTGAGTGTCATAGCTCTTACTCCATTTTGCAGATCCCTTGCTTCTCAGCTCGTCTGATAGTCAACTCATCCGTCCAAACTTTGCGACCATGATCATTTTTCAGATCAAAGATGTGTGTGTGTTTTTTTTAATAATTGTTGTATTGTTTTCATGTTCATATAGATGGTCAAATTCCATACCCATCGACTTTTTTAAATTATACTAAATTTTTGTTATTAAATATTCATCAATTTTATTATTATGTAGCTAACCTAAACTTTAATTAGTACCTGTTTTTACTAAGAGATTCTGAGTTCGAATCCTCTCATCTCACTTAATTGTTGATAAATTAATAGGGTAGAAAACAAAGATAAAGATTTTAAGTTTACCTACAAAATTTTCTAATTCAAAAATTGAAAATGAAAAATCAAACCTGAAATTTAAAGTTTTTTTTTTTAAATCTACACAAAAGTTTTCTTTTTTAAATCATATGGAGCAGGTTTCAAAATTTACTAAAATGCATCAAAGAATTAATTATTTTTAAATAGAATTTAAAATGTTTAATTTAGAATCTCTAAACTAATGAAAGGAATATAATGTAAATGTAAAAATTTTAAATATTTACCAAAAAGGTATAATCTTTTGACATTTACACAAATAGCATGAAATAAAAATACATTTTTAATTATAGAAAAAGTTTAAAATTTTTAGAAAATAACATAATTAAAATCTAATTCAAACTTCTGTAAAAATAAAAATAATAATAATAAAAATAAAAATTAACAAAATTAAAAAAAAATTGATTTAAAAAAAAAGGGATTAAATAAATATTAATGCGTAAAGAAATGTGTTGCGAAGAAGAGGGCAGAAGAGGTGATTTTCAGGCGAAACGACCGGGAAAGTTGAACTGACCTTTGAGAGGAAGCAGGGAAAAAACAAGCAGCTCTTACAATGGCGGAATTCTAACAAAACCATCAAAGTTTGTTGGATTGTAATTCCATTCCAATGGCGAAGAACCAGAGTCACCGTCTCACTTACTTCACTCATCTCTCAAAATGCCTATTTTTTTCTCTCCATTTCCGAATCTCCGCCTCATGCGCCGCTGATTCCCCCTCTGTTTTTCTCTGAATCTGTAAATCCGTCTTAATCCCTCCACCTCGTCCAGATTTCCGGCCAATGGCGAAGGTTACGGCAGCGCCTTCTTCTCGAAGGCTGCCCTAAATCCTCAACAATATCTCTGTACTGTATTGTTGATCTCAATGAGTTAGAGTTTTTCCTGTTTATATCGATAGATTTACGATTTGTCAGTGGCCGGAACAACACTGAAGCATGAAGTTCCCAAATGGCAGGTTTTGCTTCAATCCAGAGGATGATGGTTGCACTACAAAGAAAATGCAAGTAAAATCCATCATCTGTAAGAATAAGTAAACATTGGCATTGATTCCAAGATCAAAAGAGATCTATCTCAGGCAAATACCAAGAAAATGTACTTGGTGTTTGCTAATTGTCTTTCTTATGTGAATTATTCACCAATAGTCGTTACATGAGCAAGAACCATCTTTGAAGTGATGAAAACGATTTCTATCTCTAGCAATAATCTCCCTATTGAATATCTTGGATATTAGCTTTGTGGCAGAATGACAATTACGGCAGACGCGAAGATTCTTAATGATTGTAATTGTTGTTCCTGGTTTTGTACTAATCAATCCATAAGCAATTGCTAATTTCTCACTATGGTGACTTAGAGCTCCTTCTTTCCACTCTTCATCCATGTCATAGAGTACCTCGGATGTATCTGGCACAAATCCAGTCACCTTTAGTTGTCTATCTACTTCTTCTAGCATCTTGTAAATATCTTCACTTTGTGGGTGAACCTTGTCCCCGACTAGAAACTCGTGAACGACGTTGTCGACTTCAATGGTGGTACAACCAGGGACTTTCTTCATTCCCCTGTCATTCAGCCTTGTTCTTATTCTTGCAACATCATCCCATTTACCAGCTCCTGCATATATGTTAGATAAAAGCACATAAGCTCCAGGGTTATCTGGCTCCAATTCGAATAAACGTTCGGCAACTGATTCTCCCAACTCGACTCGTCCATGGTCTCTACAGGCCCCAAGAAGGGAACCCCAAATAGCTCCATCTGGTTTCATCTCCATATTCTGTATCAAGGACTCTGCTTCCTCAAACAACCCAGCTCGCCCGAGTAGATCTATCATGCATCCATAATGTTGGAATTTCGGTGCAATCTTATAATCCTGAACCATAGAGCTAAAAAATTGGCGTCCAAGATCTACCAAGCCAGCATGTTTGCAAGCAGATAAGACACCGACAAAGGTTATCTCATTTGGTTCAATTCTATCACTGTACATTTTTGAGAAAAGCTCTAGAGCGTCCTCTGCTTGTCCATGCATTGCTAACCCACATATCATAGCATTCCAAGAGGCCAAGCTTTTGGTTTTCATACCATCGAAAACCTGTCGCGCCGCGTCTATATTACCACATTTAGCATACATATCTATCAGACTCGTCCAAAGAGAGGTACTGGCTGAATTGAAGTTTTTGTTTATATAAGCATGTATCCACATACCAAGGTCAATGGCACCTAAATGAGCACAGGACGGAAGAATGTTAAGGAAGGTTATGTCAGTGGGCTCAATGCCCGAGGCTAGCATCTGGCGGAAGAGCGCCAAGGCTTCTTTATAGTTGCATATATGAGTGTAACCACCGATCATAACATTCCATGAGATCACATCCCTTTCAGGCATTTCATCAAAAAATTCACGGGCAGTCAGAAGATCACCGCACTTCGAGTACATGTCAATAAGTGCATTAACAAGCTTGAGATTTGAACGAAGCCCGCGATCTTCAATCCAAGAGCGCATCAAGTTTCCTAAATCTAGAGCATTGGACTGAGCGCAAGCAGAAAGGACCGAGACAATAGTACTCTCATTCGGGGCGACATTTGCTTCCCTCATTTCCTCAAACAACAACAACGCCTCTTTCGATCGACCAGTTTGTGCGTAGCCAGCAATCATTGCATTCCAAGACACCACATCTCTCACAGGCATTTCATCAAACATTTGCCGAGCGCGATCCATATAACCCCACAAAGCATAACCAGATATTAGAGCAGTGAAAGAAATCGCATCCCTGAAGTTACTTTTATCAAACACCAATTGCGCACTATTCATTTCACCGCTCTGCGCATACATATTGATAAGCGAAGTATGAATATACACATCAGAAACAAACCCAAGCTTCAGAACATGCGCATGAATCTGTTTCCCTTCACGGGCAGAGGTGAGCTTCGCGCAAGACTTCAAAAGAAAAGGAAAAGTATAAGAATTCGGCTGTACCCCAGAACAAATCATCCTGACAAAGAAAACCAAGGCCAGAATCGGCGACAGACTCATCGAAAGCCCTCGAATCATGGAATTCCAAATGAACAAATTGGGGTCTGCAATGGAATTAAAGAGGGAGACGGCATAGGAGATGTCGCCGGAGCGTGAAACGGCGGAGAACTCGATGAGCTTGCTGAGGGCGAACTGGGTGTTGTGGAGACCGGTCTTGATGATCTGAGCGTGGATTTGTTTCAGAGTTGGAATGTTTTGGCATTTGGAGAGGAGCCTGAGAGATGGGTGGTCTTGGAGGAGCCTGTAAGGCGGATCGGAAGAGGCGGAGGCGGGTGAAAATATCAGTGAAGGTGCAGAAAGCGCCATTTCTGGGCGGCGCTACGAAGCTCGTGGTGGCGACTGCGGATTAGAGATAAGGGTCCGTTAACATTTGAAATATAGTTTGTACGGACGCCACCCGCCAAAAAAAATTTAAAAAGCCTGCTAAAGTAATAAAATAAATATTCGAATTAAGAAAAAATACAAAAAAACGATATAATATATAAATATATCTTGATTTTTTAAATTATGAATTTAGTCTCGAACTTTCACAATTATGTGTATTTAGTTTTTGTAATATAATGAGTCTCATCTCAAATCTTCAAATTTTTTTTGTAGCTTTGGTCATAGTCACTTATTTAAGATATTAAATTGATAAAGTTAGCGACATAGTCCTATTAGACGTAAAATTTAATTAAAAGTACATTGATTCACTTTTAAAGCACAAATAAAAAAGATAAACTCAACTTTTAAACTTCATGAATTAAACTTATAATTTTTATTTAGGTTCTATACTTCTAAAAGTTTTGTTCTCATATTTATCTTTTACTTGAGTTTAGCTGAATTGTTTACATGAATCTCCACCAACCATGTTGTTTATCTAAAAAAGAGTGTATCTAATGTTAAATAAAAATGACATAAATTCAATAAACTTTCTGATCCAAGAATATTATCATGCATCTAAATCACATATTTAATTTGCAAACAAAATAAATTAAGTCGTTGGAGGGGAATTTTTACCTCACATGGGGCACATTTGATTTGAAGAGAACTACACGTGTGGTCTTGAGTCCATGAGGCCAAGTTTCATCACCTCAGTCTTAAAGTTTATTACCTAGTCAACGCTCCACGCGGCTGAGCCGACCAAGTCTTCTTTGGGTCTTGTTCCCATTCTTCAGTCAAATCGACTTGGAACTGTCTTGCTCAACCTCATTCTTCGACACATCTCACGACAGCACACCGCATTTCATAGTTACCCTAAAGAGCAGTTGAGGTTTTGTCTGGAGTCCTGTCAAAGACATCTCTTATAAATAGAGACTGTTCGCCTCTCTCCCAGGTACGTGAACACTGTATTTTCTCTCGAATATGCTTTCTAACTTGGACGTCGGATTATCTTCTGTTTTGCAAGTTCCATGTTCGGAGTACTTTCAGCTCGTCCTTCAGGTCGTCTTCTAATCCGAGCCAAGATTTGCAAGCTTTAGTCATTTTCGTGATCAAGCATAAGTTCTTCTAATCCAATTAAAATAGGGGCTATTCCTTTCCTTGGGGCCACGAGAAGTATCCAATGGAAGAGCCATTGGATAGAAGGTATCATTAATATGATAATTGAAAGTCATTTTCTTAGTTTTCATGGAAGAGTATCTAAATAAAAATAAGTTTCGAGAAATTTAGTGGCGTGCAATATATTATTCAACAACTAACAAATATATCACATTTCTTTTTCCAAAAAATAAAATATAATAATAATCCCATTTAATTAAAAGAAATTAAATTATATACACAGGAAACAATTGCCACATATTTGTAAATTTATTACACAAAAAAACATGTTTCTCGTATATACTGATAGACTATTTTAGTATCACAGATAAATTATCACTCACTTATACACCTATTATAAAATATATCACGAACTTATCCTTAATAGGATAACGTATATTACTGATACATTAAAGTATATTACTGGTATATTATTGATAAAGTATATTATTGATGTGTTTATACTTAATATAAATTACGTCATGAATATACATGTTTTTACATATATGCTATTTTTATAAATTATTTTATCATGTAACAAATTTTCTATTATAAAAAAAATCCCTAATTTAAATTAAGGAACTTGGTTATTCTTTGTTCCTTGGGTCTCTTAATGATCATTTCATTTTTGGTAGATCTAAATTTAATCAATTTGATTATTATTAAGTAAAATTTTCCCAATTAGAACTTGAGGGGGAACAAAAGTTTTCCAAGAGGCGAAATTAAACAAATTGCTGCATGCATGTTATTATATAAATTATTATTTGTTGACCAAGAGAGAAATGATTTTGACATACAATGAATTTCATTTTCATCTCATTTTCCTCTATTTCTTTTTTATTTTTTTTTAAAAAGGTTTCATTAGCTACCACTTTACAAAGCTGCAAATTGGATTGTGGAAAGTTTGAAAGAAAATATCCTCAATTCCTATATGAAAAGAATCACAATAATTTTCCCTATGCATATCCTTCTTAAAAAAAAGGTGTAAAGTGACTCGAAGGAAGCCATTATTGGCCCATTTATTGCACATGCATCTTCTAATATTATATATATAAACTTCTCTATCTATTGTAAAAAGTTTATCTAGAGTTAACACGAGTTTAGATTAACGATAATCGTCACCTGTCTCTGGCCATAATAAAGTTTCTTGAGTTTTTGATTTGATTTATTTCTATTCGATAAAGAAAAATATAGGTAAGGATTGTTATAAAGTTACTTAAATATGCCCCAATTCATAAATTATTCCAAAACAAGCTAGTCTGAGTGAGACTGACTCCTCAATAAAATAGATCATGGTCTTTATATTAATTCAACTATGCACCTCAAACCTAAGCAAGAGTGACTCCTCATTAAAAAAACACACAGATATATTGGATAATCAAAACTACTGATATATTAAATTTAGTCATTGAACATATAACTTAAAAAAGGTAATTAATGTTTTATCTACTCAACTATGTTTGGATTGACAATTAAGGACGACTTACTTCAATCTTTACTAACAATCCGAAAAAGAAAAATATAGATAGGATAAAATTAGGGTTAATGTTTGGATTTTTCAAGATATGAAAGCCAACAAGAAATGGAGAGAGAAATGTAAAGGGGGAATATTCAAATTCAGCACACAATAAAAAGTGATGGCCAATTCAATTTTACCTTTCCTTTGAAGTGTTGGGATGAGGATTCTCCAAGTATTATTAAAGGGGGTTGCCTTTTCTTTTGAGAACACTCAATAACTTTTCTTTCTTTTTTTTCCAAAAGAAAAAGAAAATGGAGAGAATAAAGAGTTTTGGGAATGAAAGAGCATTTGCATTTGTCTAAGGTTTTCATGTTTCATTGGAATATTCACCATGTCTGGTTAATTATATTTTGGCCCTCTCCTTTTTTTATTCTTCCTTATCGAATGTAACTCACAATATAATCTTCCACTTGTGCTTACGTGGACCTCTATAGAGCCGCCATGTGGACCGCCCCTATTGTATTAATGCAGACATATCTTGTCAGATTATTTTTATATATATTCTATGCTATTTTTGGTATTTTTATGGCATATTATAGTTTATATCATCATACAGATTACTAACACCACAACAACCCAATTTAGAAATTTAGAAAATGAAACGAGAGAATATATCATAGTGTGGACATTCATTCCAATAGAGATTAACTCAGAATATGAAGGAGGAGATAGTTCAAAGATCAATAATGACCCACTAGAAATCGCGAGAGAGTAGTGGAGAGATTCTTTCATTTCATATGGTTGTAATTTCTGTTTAAGGAAACACAAAATTAAACAATATGAATCCAACAGTAGCGTCGTTTCCTTAAGATAATTTTGTTCCATTTATGGTGCTCAAGGTTTCACGAACCATTGTCTCCTAGGATGACGGATTTACCAACATGTGAATGCAACACTTCTCGCATAAAACTCAACAAAAATGGTGAAGAATTTTGAGGGAGGATTTTTTTCTTGGTATATTCAAAATGGAAAATGAATCTCATATATATATATCACTATTTGTGGCCATTCAAATATCTTTCCATCTAAGGTCATGTCTTCTGATAAAACCCCTTTGGGTTTTACAAAAGAGGCATCATTTGAGGAGTTGCGTTATTTTATATTAAAAATAATTTTATTCACAAATTCCAACAATTTCAACTTAATATGATTTGGTTCATTGTTTGATATGATTTGATATTATTTAGGATAATTTTGACATGATTTAGGTTTTCTAATAAGAAACCTTTTTCTTTTTTTTGAAATCGCTAATAAAAAACTTAAATTATGTCGGAATCTTAAATAATATTAAATCATATCTTAAATCATATCAAATCATAGAAACATCTCTGTTACACCTTTTGCAGGGATTTTTGATTTTATTTCTATGAAAGTATGTTTGTTACAATTGTTTATTCTTTAAGCCTATTTGTATTTTGTGTGTTTAATGCTTCTAGATTTACTAGCTTTTCTATGGTCTACATATCTTAGATTTGCACTTCTTAAATTTATTTTGTAGTACAACATGTAGGAACGGGGATTCAAATTCACGATATTTTCGATCGAAGATTAGTTTAAAAGATGTTGAATTGAAATCTAAAATGTTCTAAACCTATCAATTGAGGGGTTTGAAAACTTTAGGAGAATTTTTTACACACTAATTCTTGAAACCTTCTCACTAGTTTTTTACTTTTAGTTAAATTTTCTAAAGAAAAATAAGATAAAATGCAAAAGTAAAGCTTCGATCTAATCTTAAAAAGACATCAACCCTATTTTCATTACTCATACTAAAATTTTATATCGCACATTTGTGGGTAATATATTTGCACAGATAATATTTTATTTTTCAATTATTATTTAAAAATTAAATTTTATTTCTCTAACAATTTTTTTTGTTTTGCAACATACTTTCCATTTTTTTTTATTATTTTTCTTTACCCGTGATTTACAATATAAAGAAATCACTAAAATGAGAAAACTTTGAATATTTTGTTTTTTAAAAAATGGCTTTCAAGCAAAACTTCTATATTGTCTTAAGAAAAGAGACTAGTAGAGATTATTACTAAATAGGTTTTTTATAATATTTTCTCATTTTTAAAATTAACAGTTAATTTTGGAAGTAGAAAATTGAAATAAATATATTACTACAAAACAACCTCATTCCAATAAATAAAATTAAGTAAAATTGTACCGACTCAGGCACAATTCAACTAATTAAAACATATATTATCGATAAAAAGAACTTCGAGTCTCTCCTAGATTCTGTCGGACTAAAAACAATTAAGCAAAATTGTATTAAATAATACATGCATTACCAATCGGTCATTTTTTTCTTTAAAAAAATAATAATGTTTTTTTTGGCAGAAATAATAATAATAAGTTTTTAAATCATGCATTGTGATTAAATTATAAAAATAAAAATAAAAAAAGACAAGCGAGTACACAATTTAATAGTCTATTTATTTTATTCGAAAGAATTTGATTCTTTCTTGAATTATTTATTATTAATAGCTCCCATAATATATTCAATACAATGCACGCACACATGTAGCAAATAAATAAATAAATAATAAATAGATATTTTTGTTCTACTAAAAAATAAAGTAATATCTTCCTGAAAAGAAACAATAAAGTAATAAAATCACTTTTTTGATATATCTACAAYGTTCTCACGCTGCCCAGCGTCGGTTCGCCGCAATCCTAATTATTCCAATTTAATTATTTACTATTTTCAGCTTTTATTTAATTTTTGTATTTAATATGTTCTATTTCTAAGTTTCATACCGTTTTTACTATAATTTCTTTCTGGATAATGAAATAATATATCGTTTAAATTCTTAATATTCGAATATAAGTAAATTCATTTTTTTTTCGGGATGTTGGAGGTGATTTCTCACTAACCACGTGATAGTCCTTTGATACGATAAGGTTGATAAGTTTATATAGATGGACACATTACCTCAAACTTTACTTTCAAGGCCGAGCCGATCTGCTCCCCATTTCGGCCACCTTAACAATAGGTCAAACCAACCTTGTCTTTTACACATCGATAGTTTGACCTACTAGTCGAGCCGATCAAAAGACACTTTAGATCGTTTCTCCAACACATTCTACGATAGAGCGCTGTGATTTTCGGAACTTTAAAGAGTCGTTAGAAGCTTGTTAGATGCCCGTCAGAAACTCCGCCTATAAATAAAGACCTCCCAAATATAGATGTTAAGAGTGTTTTGTGAATTTTTGCTTTTAAGAAAACAAAAACAAATAAATAGTTCTTAAAATTGATATATCATCAATATCAATCTAGAATATTCCAAATTTGCAATAAAATGACGTAATATATCATGACAATAGTTATCATATATTGGTCCTAAGGTTTCTTTTTCATTACATTTAAGCAATATTTCTCATATTAAAAACCCTTAAACCAAAATTCTCTATAGTAAACAAATTATTGTTAGAAAATTAAAAACACGGTTTAATTCAAGTTTGGTATACTTTTATCTTTTCATATCCAATATTATATTTTAGTCCCTCAATTATTCATAAATAACTATTATAGTTCTCACCGATGCCTTGTTAGCAAGACAAATATATCATGAAAGATGTTTTTATGTCAAACCATCTATTAGAAATTAAAATTTTACGTAAATTATCACAATGTGATAGGACAAATAGACATACTAGACAGACATGTAGTTTAGAGATGTAATCGAAACTTTAGTTAGAGTTTAAAGAGTAGATAGAAAAGAGGGTCGGGACTCGGGAGGATCGAGGAGGAGTCAAATCAAAGTAGAATTTGGAGGTGAATTTGCATATGCATGATTATAAATTAAGCAATGGGAGGGCCAGAAAGAAAGCAAATGAAATGGGGTGGTGAATCTGGGGAGTGCCCATCTTTTTGTTGAATTATTGAAGGAAAAGGAATTTGGAGGGGAGATGGATGTGCACTTAACAAGAATAGATTCCAATGGGGAAGAGGGTGGCCAAAATTATATAATAATCCTAATAATAATCCAACAAATTTTGAACTTTCTTTTTCCCTATTTTACCCCTTTTTGTAAAAGGGTTTTTGACCCACACCATAATGAAACTACATGGGGAAGGCTTATTTGGCCAACTTGAAGAAAACAAAGGCCACCCAACTTAAAAGGCATCTCACCTGCATCAGATATTTGCTTGCCTTTCTTTCATGGTCTGCAGCTAGCTAGCTACCACTTCCTACGTTTCAAACCGGAACTTTAAACATAATTTAACGAGTTCTTATCGACTTTTGGATTTGGTTTATTTTCAGTGGTTCAAAAATATTAATAAAATTCACTTATCTATCAAATAAGAATAGATCATTACACTGCCCTAAAATTAAAATGTATGTATATATATCTCAATAGAAGCTCTTACTTACCAATATGTAGGCAGAATTGTTCTATTTATAATTGGTTTTTAATCTATATTAGGCATTAAACTTTGATCGGTTCTCAATCTCCTTTATTTTTCATGGTCTTTTGAATTTTAAAATCTCAATTTTAGTCCAACCATACATTTAGTTCCAAGGTACAAATTTTGTCTAATTTATTGAAAGTATGATGCATCCCATTTAATATCTACACGTCATATATATCCATTATTAGCAACAATATACCTTCATAATCATAATAGAAACTTAAAGAAATTCAAAGATCAGCCTCAAACGGTTTACAAAGCAAAATGGAATTTTGATGACTAAAAAAATGGAATAGATTTATCAGTGAGGAATTTTGAAATATGTGTCTAAGGGTATCTCAAGATACAAAATAAGGCATTAGTACAGAATGCAGACTTTTGAGAAAAATCTGTCACCCTCTAGACAAAAGTACAATGATTGGAATAATGAATTAAAATACTTATATATGATTGAACAAGATCTCTATCTCTCTCATTTTTTTTTTATTTTTTTTTGGGGTAACTCATGAAACACATGAAATGTACCTTTCTAAATAGATTTATGCTACTTAGAGAATTCAATCTACCAAGTGAAAGACATTTTCTATGTTAAGAATAAAAAAAGTAATGTGCAATTAGATTACCACCATCAATTTCACAACATGTGTCATAATACTATGTTCTTGGGAAATGTCGCCACCAAATAAAATTCAATAGTTATTAAAAACTATATAATATATATATTTTTTATTTTAGTATACGAAAAAAACATGTTAAAACTGTACTTTCAACTTTGATTTATCTTAATCCTTTATTTTCAAAATATTCACTTTGATCTATATATTGTTAACTCTACTTCATTTTAGTCCTTACACTTTCAAAACATTCGTTTTCTCCTTGCAAAGGGACCATTTTAGTTTTAATCTATAAAATTTTAATTCAAATTCTATACACAACAAAAATCCTTTGATATAAAGTTATAGCTACATTTCAAGAAATATGGTGAGTATAGTATAATATTGAATTGTGATTAGAAAAAAAAGATGGGACTAAAATGATTACTTATTAATAGTATAATGACCAGAACGAACGTTTCTAAAAACACAAAGACTAAAATAGATAAGAATTTAAATTACATGAACCAAAATAGACCTTTTAAAATTACATAAACTAAAATGAAAAAAGCTAAACGTCTCTGACAAAAAAAAAAATCTTACTACAATTAAAAAAAAAAATCTCTCACTTATAAAACTGTCATCTCAAACTCCATTCATATCTTTTCAACTAGAAGCATTTTCCCACATCTCTATCCAATATATTCATATGCAATAATTTCAATACAATTATAGGAAAAATATTGAAACTCATCACCACTCCTAGCAGTTATTATGAAAATATATTTATGCATAACATAGAGCTGCATGGAACATAAAAATACAATGCAAGATATAAATATACACAGTAGATGGAGAATTTGTTAGTTCCCCACTTTTAGAGGCCATTTCCCCTCTGGAATCTCAAAATCAAACCAAACACTTCCATAAACAACTGCTTAATCATGAAATTGAATACAGCTTAATCTAAATAAAAGAAAGAAAACAAAAACTTTTCAACTTCGGGAATCGCGTCACGAGGAAACCATCTGTGTAAAGTTAAGGGAATAAAAGAGAAATACCATAAAATGGACCCCCAAAGCTATGAGAGCTTGGCCAACTATATAAACCCCCCAGTCCCCCAACAAACAAAAATCAATAAACTCTCAGTTCCAACAACATTCAAATTCCCTTCTACCTATTCAATTCACTAATTACCCAACAGAACCCCTTCATTTTTGTTTTTTCATTCCATCCATCTTTTTTTCTTCATCAAGGTAAAGCTTCCTACTTCAGTAGCTAAATTCTGCTTTTTCCCCCTTTTTTGGTCTTCTGTTATTAGAAAAAAGCAACCTTGTAGGATTCAAGCTTTAGGAAAGAGAAAATGTTGGCTATCAACTACGTCTTTTTACATTCTAAAAAAAAGGGTAGTCAAATTTCAAAGTCTAGTTTTCTTCCCCCGTCTCTTTTTTTGCACTTCAATTGCATTGATAAAGCCTTGAACCTTGCTGAAGATTATGACAGAATTTGACCCTATATGCATTTTTCTATGTGTTTATCAATTATACCTCTTACTGATAGGTTGTGTGTTGTGTGATTTTGATATATACAGAGAGGGAAATGAGCTGGTCATCAGGAGATTGGATATGCAACGTTTGCCAAAACGTAAACTTCAAGAAAAGAGAAGCCTGCCATCGTTGTGGTTACCCCAAGTATGGCGGCCCAGACCCTTCAACTTACAGTTACAACAAGACGGAGGTGTTGGCCGGAGACTGGTACTGCTCCACCGTCAACTGTGGAGCTCACAATTACGCCAGCCGCCCGAACTGCTTTAGATGTGGTGCATTTAAGTCTGTCTATGCCGGTGATTATGGCACCTACATGATGGGTTCCGATCAGTATGCCTCAGATGCAAGTGTCCCACCTGGATGGAAATCTGGAGACTGGATTTGCCCTAGGTACACATAACAATAAACTTTACAGTAAAAGTTGATCGTAAATTACAAAAGCCATTGAAATGAGTATATCTTTTCAAGTTATTATTGCATGTTTTGAAAGAGACACAAATGCAGATAGATAGAGTCTGCATCAATTCACCCCTGCCTTATTTTCCTTCAAATTCCCAGAAAAAAGGATCATGCTGATATTATATACTAAAAGGATTGGTCAGCTCAACTAATTTTTTTTACGTTCTTTTGGACAGATTGGGATGCGGAGTACACAATTATGCAAGCAGGTTGGAGTGTTTTAAATGCAAAACACCAAGGGATTTTGGTAAGTTTATATCAATTAGACATTTAATTATGTTATCTGCCCCTGGTTAGTGAAGTTAACCAGATGATGTGGTTTTGCTGTGGGTCACTGGGTTTGTAATATAATTTAGGGTGTTCTATCTTTCAGGTGGTGCAGTTTAAAGCGGGATGGAATTTTGGAAGGCTCTCTCTTATGCGGTTATATCGTCTTCTTGGCATCTGATCCCTATCCAAATGCTGCCTTTTCCTTTTTCTTTATCTCTTTTTTTTCTTATGACATAAACGATAATAATGTTAACCCCTTAGAATGATCCCCAATATAGATATCATGGGTGAAGGCCCATTTCCCCACTCTGGCATTGCAATATAGCTAGCTACTCTCTCTCTTTTTCTCTCTAATGGGTGCGCAAATGGGGAACAAACATATCTGAATACTGTGTTTGAAGGTGGTCCTGTATGGAATGTCAATGGTTGCTTTATAAACACAGAATCAAATTGAAATGAGAACTGCTAAGGCTCGAACTTACGTCAGCAAAGAGAGCTTTTATTGAACCAGAAGGAGAGGAGTAACAAGCGGAAAAAATAATGAAAGAAGATAGGGAGTATTGGTTAAAGATTCAGAATCTATGTGAATAGCAAGTTCCTAAGAAGATAGACCCAACTTTCAGCTCAATAATTTATGGCCCTTTAAGCATCAAATCTCTAAGAAATAAATTCTTATATATAAAAATAGATAAGAACCAGATGCCCCACTTCAACGACATTAATGGAAACACCCCTTCTAATAATATTATTAGGTTCAAAGTGCGAGTCAAACCCAACTTTGATTTATGACCGTAAAATAGTTTTTCTATTCCCTAGTAAAAAGTCCATCCCTAAAGAATCTTTGCAAGTTAATTATAGAGTTTATTCGATTTCACTTTCTAATTAGGCTAATTTGCTTTGGAGATTCCAATAATAAACTCAGCAAGGCAAATTCCTCAGCGGAACTAGTTCCCCAAAACTTCACAAGAATACATCCAAAATACACATAGCTACCAATACCATATATATACATTTTTAAAAAGAAACTATAGCAAAAGTGCAAAACATCAAGAAATCGAAAATCCTACAAAAAAACGCGCTGGTATGTGTGTGCGGATTTTTAATGGCGGTAATTTTAAAATTGATTTTGGAATCGTCTCTTACATCACTTTCCCGCTTGTGATTTCCGTCGAAACGTCGACCTCAGTGGAAGCGAAGTCACCGACATCGCCTCGGAAACAACTTGATCATCTGTACAATACAAGAACACTGTGAGATTCAGAGTCGTCTTTCCAACAAATAAAAATAATGGAGACTCAGAGTCAAAGCAGATACAGAAGAAGAGAAATGGCCCGGAAGATTACCAAATGAAAATGAAATCTCGACCGAATAGCAAGGTTTGTAGGTCCAGAGTTCAATCCGGTCCACAAATGTATCGATTATCAGAGAAACGTGAGCTTTCCAGGTCTGCTCATGGCTATACACAGGCAAGGGCATACTGGAACCGGTAGCGATTTCTTCCCCTGGTCAAGCACAGAGTCCATTAGACGCCGCGTATAAACGTGCAGAGTTCGAAGTGTCATTCGAATCAAAAGAATGAGGAAGTGATGAGGCTATGGATTGAAGAGAAAAGTAGGAGGAATCCATTTTTAGGAGTTCCTGAATTTAGAATGCAGCAGAATAATCAGGATTTGTAAGGCTGAACTTGTTAGGATCAACAAACTAAGCAGAAGTTGGTTGAGATTTTCTGGTGCCCTAAATCCGTAAAAAGAAGAAGAAGAAGAAGAAGAGTGGGCGGAGAAGGAGAAAAATCAGTTACCGCCTCCGTGAACCGCCAACTGTTCCTGTTCGTAGACTTCGCGAGTCCCTCCCGCTCCGTAGAAGAAGAAGACGAGACGGCGGAGCAGTCCCTCTCAAAAATGTAACGATAGTTGAAAATGTCCATGCATATGCATTTGCATTCTAATTTTGCTAGCGAGATCAATTAAGAAATAAATTTGAATTCTCAACATATACTAAAATAAATATATATATATATATAATTTTTGTTGGTGATTAGTACAAATATAAATAGTAGATGAAAATAACTATCGCTTTTTTATTATTATTAATATAGAATTATGATATGGATTTGTGAGTTTTCTAAACCTTCTATTTATATAAAAATTATTAATGTTAATCGTTGTATTATAGGGGTGGAAATTTGAATTTATGACTTTTTGATCGAAATATATGTCTCAATCAAATTAGGTATATCAAGGTCGATTATTATAAAAGAATTTTAAAAAAAAAGACATAAAATAAGTGTTTGAAATAGTTCATGGGTTCAATCTCATTATCTTTATTCTATAATGTCTTTAACTTAGTTAGCATTACTCTAGCCAAATACGTTCGGTGGCATTGTCCATGAATAAACGAGATATTTCATGAGCGACACTTTTATAACTAACGAGAGAGTTACTAATGGAGGAAGGAGGAGACATGGAAACACCTCTTCTGGGATTGCAACGCTACCAAAGACATTTGGAACCATTTTCTTGATTTTAATGTTAATCTCTTTTCTATGAACATGTTATTATTGACTTTTCAGGATTATTGGGATGGGATTTTAGAGCTTGGTGGAAGTCAAACTATTACGAAGGTCATAACTATAGTGTGGTAGATTTGGGGATTTCGAAACTCTGTGTTGTTCTCCGACTAAGTTACATTGGTTCTAGAGAAAAAAAACTGAGAAAGTTACTAATTACTATAATAATCTAGCTTTTAAGTTCAATAATTTAGAAATAAAATAAAAATCATGGGAGTTAATATCCACTGAAATAAAATGCTCCAATCAATAAAGTTGAGATGCATCATAACACTACGTTTCCATTATCTAAATACATGGCGCTAGCAAGGGTGACTATTTTATATTTTTATATATCATCTACTTAACATGTTTTCCATTATTTCTATATGAAATTTTCATGCCAAGGAATATAATAATTAATACGACGATGGTCGTTAAAAAAAAATGGTCCATGGCTGCAAAATTCCGTTTATTATCCAGAAAAAAAAAAAAAAGATGCTTTTTAAATTTTGATCGCCTTGAGCTTCTCATGGCAAACGGCGCAAGAACAATCGCCACTGTATCAAAATCGACTTCTCGTCTGCTTCTTCGTCTTCCTCCTTCAACGCCCATCATCAACCTCCATGAACCAACGCCCTCATTTTCTACCAGAAATAGAGCGACACTTTTGTCAATCGTATCCTCCACGTCTCCTTTTCGCGCGCCGTTTAGCCCCTCCTTCAATGGGGCAACCTTCTGTTCTTTCAGCTCAGCCCCTTCCATGTCCATTAATTTGCAGTCCCATGCCTTCGCGCGAAACCCCATAAGGTCCAAAACCCCCAAACCCGAAGATCCCTTTTCGCCCAATTCATCGTTCGAATCCCTGAAAACGAGGCTTCTGGAGAAAACCCCTTTGCTCTCTTCCCCAGATTTCAGAATTTTGCCCTTCAGAAAGGGCTGGCCTCTGGTTTCTTGCAATGGCGGGAAGGGGAATGATGATTCGGCGTCTAATTGGAGTCTGGGTTGGATCAGTCTGGCGGATTGCAAGAGTCTATTGGCCATTTCTGGCTCGCAATTAACAGCAGATTTGTTGGTTTATCTCGGTTCCTCTGTTGAAGAAGATGCTGTTTATTGGGCGATTGACTTGTCTGGCGAGGATAATTTGGCTGCGGAATTGGGTCAAAAGCAGCTCAGTTTTGTCGAGCTGCGAACTCTTATGGTGGCCACGAACTGGTTGGATACATGGGCTATGGGGCAGTTGGCTATTGCTGGCCATGTAAGTGCTCAAAATTGGACTGAAGAATTACTTTGGTTTTTCAATTGAACATACGAGCATCGTTTCTCTTCGATATTGGGCATTATCTAACTGATATCTTGTTGGTTGAGATGCCAACTGAGGATTTCTCAGCTACATAGCTATATTTTGTAACGAGTGTTACTTTCTCTTTGTCAAATCTTTGACATTCACTCCCACAGCACCCATTGAGATTATTTTAGACAACGCAGTATTAGAAGTGAGGAATATTTTGTAAAGATAACATCTTCATTAGTTTGAGTGGAATCTAAAAAGTAAAACTATGCTGATTCAAGTTTGAAGTGGATAATATCATACTATTGTGTAAATTTGGAGAGGTCCATTACCTAACAATACTTTCATATTGCTTATCAAGTACTTATTCTGGTTGATAGTCTGCCCAGTTCCTTCCTCCCTTCTTTCAAAATTACTTTTATCTTGGGCATTCATAATTAGTTAAGTGTGCTTGAATCTGTGCATACCTACCTGGTTTTTGGGATTGATCACTCAGGGCAGGGCTTTGCTAGATTGGCATAGAACATCACGTTTCTGTGGACATTGTGGAGAAAGGACAGTCCCAGTGGAAGCTGGCCTGCAAAAGGAATGCTCCAATCACTCGTGTAAATTGAGGATTTTCCCTCGTGTCGATCCCGTGAGATCACGATCTTCTGCTTTAATCATTGTTGAATTCCAGCATAGTAGGCTATGCATTAATGCCTTTGGGTTGTTGGGATATTCATTGCAGGTTGTTATCATGTTAGTCATTGACACGGAGAATGACCGCGCTCTCTTAAGCAGGCAATCGAGATATGTGCCCCGAAAATGGAGTTGCTTAGCTGGGTTTATGGAGGTACCTTTCTTTGTCAAGAACAAGAATGATAGAAGCTGTCTGATATAATGTGCATTCTATAGTTCTAACTTTGATCTTGTTTCATGAACTAGAGGAGTTCATTGATTTTCTTTACTCGTTTTTCATCAGCCTGGAGAAAGCTTGGAAGAAGCTGTGATAAGAGAAACAATGGAAGAGACTGGCATTGAACTTGAAGAGGTGGTCTATTACAGCTCTCAGCCATGGCCAGGTCTGATCACTCAAAAATTACAGTTTCTTAACCACATCTCTCTCCACTCTGTAATAAATGTCACATTAAACAGTATGTTGATGCTTTTGAAACAAAAACATAATCAGACAACTCTTTTTTCCATGTTTCACGTGGAGAACTATTACTATATGTATAACCTTCCTTAAGATTGTAGGTTTCAATCTCCACCATTTTGTTTGAATTGTAATTCTCAAAATATATATGCTGTTACTGATTTGCATACTCATGTGGCTTGTTCTCAGTTGGACGAAGCACTATGCCGTGTCAATTGATGGTTGGGTTCTTTGCATATGCAAAATCACTTGATATCAATGTGGACAAGAGAGAGTTGGAAGGTATGTTTACTGATTTTTTCATGAGTCATGCATGTATAATTGTCTTACAATTACTATTGTTGGTGCTGTAAAGCTTCAAGTTTTCTAGACAATTCATCTATGCAATTCTCGTTAAATCGAGTGAATTTGAATTGGTTGAAATTCATTGCATAGACGCACAATGGCACAGTAGAGAAGACGTGAAAAGAGCTTTGACGTTAACTCAATACGAGAAGGCACAACAAACTGCAGCAGCCAAAGTGGAAGAAATGTGCAAGGGAGTTGAAAGAGGACACACCCAGTCTACAGATTCCAACTCTGAAGATGGTGGACTTGCTCCCATGTTCCTTCCTGGCCCTTATGCAATTGCTCACAAACTTATCTCCTCTTGGGTATATCAAGAAAAAGGAAAATGATGCTAAAGATCATTTGAATCAACATAGTGATCAACATTCCAAGCTGAACTCGTTGCAGCACTATGGCTTTCGAGGCTCGTTTGAGTTTGCATAGCTTGAGCCTTGACATCGAAAGCATACACCCAACTGTTCCTTGCAAAAATAAATGGTTATTCTTTTGAGGCAGAATCCTTATAGCTCCTGTTCACTCATTGTCTGAAAGTACACAGTAGGTGGAAATAGTCTTCATAGACCATTTTCTAGATGACAGCACATGTATGTTCCAAGTTCATCTACATTGTTCTGAACACCACCTGTGTCTGTAACTGATGAATAGATGTTCTCATCATTTATTTTACCATTCATGGATTTCCCGATAGGATTGCTGACAGTGTCTGGATGGCTCTAATATGGGCAATTTACCTCTTTTATGATTTTGCAGGCAAAAGAAAATAATGTTACTAGTTGAGGTAGAGATATAAGAATTTTAAGTGACATATTTTGATATTTTGATGCTTTGGTCTTTCTCGGATCCTGTTCATATTTTAAGATTATATTTCATCTACCAAAGGAAAAAGGAGTAGACCATCTAATCTGAGCCATATCCTAATACACAACAGTTGATTGCTCCAATTTCTTATCTCTGAAATTTTGAATACATAAATTATGAAGCTTATGCACCAAGAGAGGTAAAGCCTAAGTTCTCTCATGTAAATTGTCTGTAGATCTAGACCATTTAATGGCTGCCCTGGCTAATGCATCCATGGGATCAATACATTTTTTCAGAAGAGGGTCATCAGGAGGAAGAAGATTAAGAAATTCGTCAGAAACAAGTATTACCATGTTCGCAGCCCTTACCAGGAGAACATGGACAGCAATTCTCAACAGATTTCTTGCTCCTTCCAGATCCCTTTTGTTCAAAGCTTCAACTGCAGGAACTACTATATGGTCCATGGTTGCTTCATCCGGCAAGACAACATCAAAGCCCTGATACATTCAACATGACAGAAGAAAAAAAATGAAATTAGAAGAAAATTCTAGAATCTACTAAGTAGTGTAGAAAAATTCCCTTCAATCATGTCAACTGCATCCATTAGCTACGAATGTATTTGCAAAACCTGATTCTGTAGCCTCTCATTGTAAAAATTAGCTGCTGTTGATGTATCAGTGGCAAGCAACCCAATCCGGACATTGCTCCCTGCCTCAAGTGGCTTAAGATTAGCCTCTTTCAGCTCCCTAGCAACACAATCTCCCACATGAATGAAAGGTAATCTGCAGCTCTCAGATTTGTCATTAAGCCACCTATGTGAAATGTGGCAAGGCGTGATTAGGCACTGAGCTCCGGACTGCTCAAGAAACACCCTTTTCCGCTTGAAATTCTCGATTATCGGAGCATCATTATGGCCATGTTGAGAAGAATTTGTGCTGAATGTACTCAATGAAGTAAGAGGGGGAAGCCCTTTGTCTAATGTAGAATCACTGCAGACTACAAAAGGTATGCTCTCTTGTCCATCCTTAAAACTCCACCAGACGAGCTTTTCCAAGAAAAGTAGAGTAGAAAAGACCGAGACTCCTCCTATGACACCCACAGTATTTGGCGGGCCAAGGAGGGGTCTGGGGGTTCGACTTCTTGACAGCGATTTTCCTGTACTTGATATCTTCTTGGATGCTGGTAAGTTGTCGTTCTCATCAGTTTGAAGAACAGAGGAAATCCGTACAGCTGAATACAGGTCTAATCTCCTCCTAAAGCTAGTAGTGGTCTTGTTGGCATTTCCTCGAATAGGTGCTGGGGAATTCAGTGTATATAAGGGCATGGCCATCCCTCCATCAAGCATCCTTTTTGCACAGAGCAAGAATTTCAGTGGAGTTCAACTTCGAATCTCACGAAGTACCCATACAACAAATTCAGTGGAGCAAAAAAAAAGGGCTTATCAATCAACTCTGGAAAACTGGGTTTCTCCTGGATTGTAGCAACATGCAGAAACACAAATTAAAAAAAAAAAAAAAAAAACAGCATATGTTGTTCATGGGTCAATACCCAAATACCTCTCAGGAACAAAATATCAAGAAAAACGCGACGACATTCACGAGAAAAGCCATAACTAAGAAAGTTCTCAAGAAAAAGAAGAAGAATCGCCTGTGGGTTTCTTCACATTCAAGGCGTTGCAGCAACAAGAGCGAAAAGCTACGATTATTGTACAGTATAGTTTGTTGCGTTTTTTGGAAGGACAAGAATTAAAGCAAATTACTGTATAGCAAAACTAGGTAAGACATGAGAAGAAGCTGGACGATTGAATTGTCAAACGAAGAGTTATGGAAGAATCTTACATTATTGAAATCTGTCATGTTTCAGCCCTTTTATCAGTGAAAGCGCTGTCAACCGTTGGTAGGAAGAAGGAAGAATGACAAAAATGGAGGCCATGGCCAGTGGGGCAGCTCGCTTGATGGAATCACTCTGCTTCCAAATACCTCCAATCTCCTCCCCCCACGATATTCATTCATACGGAAAATAATTTCTTTTTTAAATCTACCTTAAATTACATAATTTTCTTTCCTCGTGAAATTGTAAAGTTTTGTTTCTAACGTGGCGAAATTTTGTAGGCTAAATTTTATTTTACCGGATCATCTTATTTATTAAATACTATATATATAGACCAACAAAAGTACGTCACGTCATGTATGAAGTATTTCTAAAAGTTTTTAATTAATCTTTAAAGTAAACATGAGTTTAGTTCAACGATGCAACATATATGCCCATCCGATAGAGTTAACAACACATATCTATTAGATACAAAATTTAAAATTTTTAAAGTATAAATAGTAAATTTTTAAGTATGTGTAAGCTGGTCCAGACATTCAAGGATTGCTCCATGGGAAGAGATTCGAACTCACAACTATAAGGTTGGAAATATATGTCAATGAGCTATGCTTGTTTTGACGATTTGATTCAACTTTTAATATACATTCTTTTGTATTTCCAAGAACGAAGGCCTAGAAGTAGTGATTAAGTATATTGGATCTTTGTTTATTTCTTTATTTTTCAGATAAATATATATTTTTAGAGGATAGATATTAAAGTAAAAATGTTAGATAATTATTATATAAATTAAATCACGTATATTATTACAAATAACAAACTTTGTTTTCATAGACAAATTTACAAATAATAAACTAGACCCTCATAAGCGGACCTGTGTTTTGCATTTTCGTAATTTGTGAAATTAACAAAATACATTAGGAATTTTTATTCCAAAACAGTTTGCTGTCAATATAGCGTGGAATAATGAATACAAAGTTTATTATTGGAAAGTCAAGTTACAAATTTACTCCTTAAAGTTTGAGATTGAATTTTAAAAGTGTGTAATATATTTATAAATTTTCAATATCTCATAGTTTTTAAATTTTGTAACTTTATTGATAAATTCTTTAAACTATGAAATATTTTTAAACACAAAATTAACTAAGATTCATATATTTCATCTCAAAATCAATCGGTAATTAAAGGTAGACTATGTTTATTATAAAATTCTGGTTAGATGTCTTATTTTTTCAATATGGATTCTTAATATGCCTCTCAAGATTATAACTCTTTTCGCTCATTGAATTTGTCCAAAAAAATTGTCACTAAAATATTCAAATAAAAATAAACATTTTTTAATTAATAATTAAAACAATTATTGGAATTTCCTAATATTTTGAGCCGATGGGATCTTATTTTCACTGGAGGCACGTTTGAGCATTTTAGACTCTAATTTCATATTAATATTTATAAGATTGTATCTGGTTGAGTGGTGATTTATTCATCTTATGTTCGAACTCCTGCCTAGTTGTTTCCTCTCAATTTATAACGATTTCTAAGACTTGTGCAATTATCAAAA
The DNA here is from genome assembly GCF_001995035.1 of Momordica charantia. Next base: position 355,716 of record NW_019104521.1, on the reverse strand, counting down.
TTAAATTTACCCAACTTATCAATTTAAAGTGTGGTTTTTTCATCATTTAACATCGAACAATGTAATGACTCCACTAATAGACATACGAATTGATTGACAGATATTGGTGTACTTTTTAAAGAATTTTTTTTTAAAGAAAATTTATGCTATATTTACACTTTATTATTATTATTATTATTTATTTTTGTAGTATAATTGTTATTATTTTCGCGTCCGTAATCTAATCATGTGGAATTGGAGGTACAAAATGCAAATTTGGAAATTATAGGACGGGAAAGTGAAATTGAAAATATTCTGTTTGGGCTCGCTACACAATTTAATTTAAAATGATCTCCGCCATGTAAAATCAAAATTCGAAAATTTTGATGGAATTGGAAGCCCCTTTTATGACGATGATTTTGTTGCTGCTTGTTCACTTCTTTTCACACGCTCTCTCGTCTTCCAATTTCTTCTGAGGAGAACAGCAATGGGGGAAGAATTGCGGAAACGCAACACTGATTGCGTCTATTTCTTGGCTTCACCTCTTACCTGCAAGAAGGTCAGCATTTCTTGCTCAAATAATCAAACCCTTCTTTTAGTTCATCGATTTTTTCATTCTCTTAATGTTAGAATGCCTTCTCGATACGTTTTTCCACTGTTCTTTTGCGTCTGGAGCGGAGAATTTGGTTTACGGTTGTGTTAATTTACCCCGACGCTCAGGATCTTGCTCTGCGTTTCAGGATTTCTGACTGCATTCTGCCGAAATGTATCGGCAAGATTTTCTATTCGAGTTTCTCTAATTTTACTTATTAATGTTGGAGAGAAGTGGGTTTGGTTTCTGTGTTTGAATTTACGGGGCGTCAGACAGTCCCGACGGTCTTTTTCAATCACTTTCTACCCATGGATCATTGGGTTTCTCTATTTTAATGTGGAGTCTGGTTTTCGTGTTTATGTTTAGATTCTGCATGTGTAATTGATTTTAGCCAACTTCTACTCCGTTTCGTGTTTCATCTGGGCGAGTGACAACTACTCTTTCTCAGGGGTTCGATTGTGAGTATCGGCACAGCGAGATTGCTAGGTTGAATCCCAGAGATTGTTTCTATTGGCTGGCGGGAAACTGCTTAAATGCAGCCTGTGGTTTTCGGCACCCGGTAAGAAGCTGATAATCTGTTTGTTAAATTTCCCATGAACTTGGTTGCAGTCAGTGGCTGCTTCATCTGCCTTATTTATAAATGTTTAGCTATGATGCCTGTTTCGTCAGAACAGTGAACACACTTTCTTTATATTCTATACTAGTAAATTTCTATTCGAGGAGTTACACGTTTTTCTGATGGTGGTACTTGGGTATCCCCAAGTATATGGATTGAATTAAGTGCCATTTTGTTGAAAACTTTTTCCTGGTTCTCAAGTTTGAATACGACGTGTTATGCTTTTGCTTAAAGGCTTAATCCCCATAACTTAGGTATGTACATAATCACAAATTTTGCTTACTTTGTCATGCAATTAACGATGATGGTTTCCATTTTTTCATAAAGGCATTGCCTATCTTTACAGATGGACCCAGGAGCTTTTAGGTTTTAACAGCTCTTTTTCTGTGTTGGAGAGATTGTTGAACTTTGTTCTTTCCATAAACATGAAAAGAGGCTGTAGTCATATTCACAAGTGTACGGAAGATGGGCGTACTAGTGATTTGTGAGTGTCAATAGTTATGATGATGTAAATAACTAAATATCAATTAGTTAAATCGATCAAGATATTTGTTGGAACTTGGAAGTCAGGCAGGAGTAAACAGATTTCTTCAGGCACGCACTTTACAAAGAATATCATGCAATCCAATAGATTGTTGTCCATTACAGAGTGTAGTACCTATCCTGCGATATTTGTTAACCTACTTACTACCTATTTATTAAGGATGCTTTGTTTATAACTTCTTGCCTAATTCATAATGATTTTATTCTGGTTGACGTATCATGTATGACTCGACCTGTTATTTATTGTTAATAGTTTAGATATTAACTTTTTCCCTTTGTTGAACAAACAATTGCTGATTTCTTTTTGCTTTGTGATTATTAATTTAAGTTGATGACGGTCTTCTTGGAACTATACCATGTTCTCATTATGTAATAATATTATTTTAAAAAGTTGTGTTTTCTTTTTTCTCCTTAGCCAATGGATGGTCCTGCTGGAAAAGTGTTTGAATCTTCTCAATGTTCTGTACCTGTGAACAAGGCAAATATTCCCTGTTATTTTTATTTCAATGGCTTCTGCAGTAAAGGTGATATGTGCTCCTTTTTGCATGGCAATGATATAAGTACTGTTACTCCAAGTTCTACAAAGACAGGATTTCCTAGCGGCCATACAGAAGATAAACCAGCTTCAGCCAACAAAAAGGGTTTAGGCTCTACAGATGCTATTGTTCATCCGTCGAATACATTTTCCTCGGAAGATAAACCAGCTTCAGCAAACAAAAAGGGATTAGCCTCTACAGATGCTATTATTCCTCCATCCAAAAATGTATCTGACCCAACAATTGATGTGACGTTTCAACAACCATCTGCTGAAAATGTCTCACATCAAAGTGCCCATTTACCGATCTCGGTATCGGAGTGTGAACAACTGGCTGTTGATGAGCCTGTCTCACTAACTGCAGCTGAAGGATCTAATGATAGTAGTAGATCTCATGTACATGCAGATGCAGGTCAGAGTAATGAGGAGACAACGATGGATTGTACCGAGGAAGAAAACTTCTGGGAATCATCCCCTGGCTTCAATGTTGCCGTAGGACATGGGTTGGAGAATTTGGATAGCGATGATGATCCAGAGTACCACCTCTCAACTAATCTGGAGAAAGGAGAAATGGATACCGACTTATGCAGGAATGACTTTGATGACCTTATCGCATATGAGCCTATGCACTCTGATGTAGAACTTCTGTATGAAGGTGAGATGCGTAAATACGATCATTTTGAGAGGGAATCTGCCCTTTTCAACAAGAGAAACATTATCAGCAGCTCAAGAAGGAAACTTTTAGAGTCAATGTTTTCTCAAAAGAGAAAACTCACACTCGTGAATCTAGATGCAGAGGAATGGAATTGTGTTGATCTTCGAAGTTATCTGCAGAGAGACTGTGTTTCTGGTAATCGTTCAATTATTGGTATATCAAGGAGAAGAAATGGGTCTTCCTTTCGAACAAGTAGAGACTTTGCAAAACCTCGAAAGCATGGTTTATATCATCCACCACCACTTGGAAGAAGACTGGCATTACAGGTCGGGAAGATATCTAGACGATCACTTCCAGAAAGTGTAACTTTTTCAAATAGTATTAGTCCATATGGATCTTTTAGGCACTCAAGACAATTCAAGCCCTGGAGGCATTGCGACGGATATGGAATTGGATTGGCCAGACAACAACATCCATTGCCCGACATGTCAAGAAAACCTGTTTCAAGAGAGCGCAGATACAATCTGAAGTCCGCTCCATTCAAAGGACCAAAGACCCTTTCTGAGATCAAAGAAGAGAAGAGAAGAGTAGTAGAAGAAAATGGAGACTTTTCGATCAAAAAGCGTCATTCAATCGGATCTGCATATGCATATGCATCTACATCATCCTCAGCCGACTTTAGAGGACCAAAACCTCTGAGTGATATCCTGAAGGACAAAAGGAAGGTGGAGGTTGTGAAGGAAATCGATACTTAGCTGAATAAATTAGTGTAATG
>NW_019104521.1:216915-352011 GCF_001995035.1 Momordica charantia | reverse complement strand
TATCATTTGCTAATTGTGATGAAATCTTCCTAGATAATTGTCACTGATTCCTGGTCGTGTAGGGGCCAGAAATCATCTTGTTTTAGTTAGTGGTAGCTGAACCAGAAGCTTAACTTTGCCATTCTTTACCATCTCTGTCTTGATTGTGTATTTGAGTGTGCATCTGATTGAAACTTCCCTATCTGAGGCTTCATTTATTTATAAGTAATCAGAATGTTAAATAATCGGAATGAAAATCAATTAATAATAATGATTAATAAAGTGATTAAGGTAGATGGATTTGATTCGATTTTCTCAAATGATGGTTTGATTGAACCATTTAGTTACTCCCAGATACATGCATGATGCATCCATCTACTGAGTACTAACACAGACAGGGAAGGTAAAATTTACAAAAAAAAGTTTAAATATTTTCATAAATAGTTTCGAAAATGTCCTGGAGCAAATATCTATTGGAATAATGTGATTGTTTATGGGCAGAAACAATTTCGAACCTAAAATAATATATTATTCTAGATTATGCTACCTCAATTTTTCATTCAGAATATTAATTGATATTTGCTAAAAAAAATTATTTTAAAAATGTTTATGAAAATATTAGTATTTAAACTTTTGAAACAAATGACAATAATTAGGGATACTTTGTGTAATCTAACCTAAATTTTATTATCAATTGAGGACCCAATTTGAATAAGCTCATGAATTCTTGTTCTTATTAGAATTAAAAAGAAAAAAATAAGAATGGTTAATTGTAATATATTTATTTCAAATCTAGTTATTCAAATTAATTAGGTTTATGGACTACCTTTTTTTGCCCCAATCAAAATTTTTATTTATTTTGTAGTTATACATGCAGATGTGTGAATTCCAGCCTTTGACTTTTTAGTCAATAACACATATCTTAATCAATTGATATGCTCAAATTGGGCAACCAATTAATTTTTCCAATTATGATGATGTTCCTAATTTATACCATGTAGAAATTATATATAAGAGAATACTCAATTTAAAATAAAAAATAATAATAATTAAGGATCAAAGGGACTACATGCATTAAAAAAATTGTGAAATGGATGCTTTTGTATTTAATTTGGGATATTTCAATCCAAACAATCTTACAAGCCGAACCAACTAAACTGAATCGAAACCGAAACCAAAACCGAAATTATGTCGTAAATAGCCCTGGATTGCGAACAACATGTTAGAAAGTAGAAAAGCAAGGCATGAGGATAAGAAAGATGGCGAGTGACTTGGTCAACTAAAAATCTTGTTGGGTTTATGACAGTGATTTCATCCAATATGAATAATAATAATAACAAAATTAAGTTGGCAGTAAAAATTTCTATTTTTAACCTCACACCAGATGGATAACTTGTAAAATTTACCCTTTTTTACCAATTTGCAATACTCTCCACATACCCTCCTCCCTCCCGTTTTATATAAACCAAAAACCAAGGAAACCCCAACAGAAAATATAACGAATAAAAGAAACCGAAACCAAAACCAAACATAAATTAGAACGCTCTAATTTTTAAGAACCCTAAAAAAGGAAGGAAAAAAAGAAAACAGAGAGAGAATTTTTTTATGGCCGGGTTGCAGAGGTCCGCCGTGTCATTCCGGCGACAGGGCTCCTCCGGCCGCGTCTGGGACGACAGATTCTTCAGCGGCGAATTGAAACCAACCACTTGCCATGAACTTCTCCAAGACGACGCCGTTTTGAGGCCATCTCGTAGCGTCGGATCCGTCTCCAGCTCATTCCACCGATCCCGATCCTCCTCCGCCGCCCATCGCATGGCCGTTATCTCGCCGTCCCCGCCGCCCAGCTCCGCGGATCCGGCCTCTCCCAAGTTCGCCGGCTGCGGATTCTGCCGCGTCTTTGGCCGCCCCATCGCCCGGGATCGTCATCAGAAATCCATCAATCGTCGATCGGAGTAATTAACTAATTTTCCTTCATCTTAATTCTTCGATCATTTTTATTTTTATTTTTTTGCCTGGGATTTACTGGAATGTATTTTTATTTTCTTTTATTTTATTTTTTTAAATACCTGGCATTGTGTTTCGAGAAGAAACAGAGAAACAGAAAGAACAGAATTAATTGTTCTGAAAATGAAAGAACTGTGTTGTTTTCTATTTTCTTACCCTTATTTGTATCAACTTTCCAATGTTTAATGGAGGAAAATCTTTAGCTTCGTTAATTTGCAATTTTTATTAAATCTTGCTTAATTGTAGTTTGATTTTGCTCATTCTTGTTTGGTTCAAACGTTTTGTCATGGTGATTGAATTTTGCATACGATATTGATTTAATAAGTTAATTATGATTTTTTAAATGAATTATTTATGTTTAAATATTATTTTAGTTACTGTAATCTCGACTTTGGGTCATTGGTTCATTTTATTATGTTGGTTTAATTTGAGTTCGATTCTCCACTCTTTCAGTTTTTGTAGTTTCAAAATGTCTATTTTGGTTTCTTTGTTTTTAAAAATGGATTATCCCGATGGTTTCATTTTTATTTTTATCTCATTTTTCCATTATATACTGACTTGTTTAAAATGTTGTCATAAATTTATATTAAAATATTTTTATAGTATATAAAATTTTGTAAATAAAGATTAAATTGCCCACTTTCTAAAATACAGAATTCAAATAGACATCTTGAAAATATAAAAGACTAAAAAATGGATCAAATTTAGAATTACAATAACCAAAATCAGATAAAAATTAACAAAAGCCAAAATAGAGAAATAAAATGGTATTTGAACATAAATTAAATTAAGATATGTGTCCGATGAATGATAAAAATAAATTTAATTGACTTTAAATACTTTTTTTTTTTTTATGTTAAAACACTACTCACAACTCTAGGAAAATTTAGTGATGGAAATATATTTTGAGTTCTACTTCTATCATATTTTCAAAGTCTTAACGCTTAGTTCTAACTCCATTTCTTAATGCATGCCAGCCAGAATTTGATATAGCAATGAGAGTGAGAAAACGTCACCAAATTTGTTTTACTTTTCGTCACTAATCAGGGACAAATTAAATTACTTTAAGTAACTCATAAAAAGATTTCCACTATATTTTTCAATTATGTATATCACTTTCAATTGTTAATGGCTCATTTCTTAATGATAAATTTAAATATGAAAAATCCTTGGTTAAGCACCTATCATCTTGCTTATCAGCGTAAATAATTTATCAAAAAATTAATGATGGTTAGCAAAAGATAGGTATTTGTTGGATAGTAAAATATGATCGAGCAATGGATCATACTTCTCATGATAGATTGGGTGATCTACCTCAAGGTGTTAGTACACTAACTTTATATGGTTCAACCTATGTAGTTCGGGAGGAACAAAAGATCTTGGCTAACACACCTCACCAACCTATGCTCCGCAATTCTGTCTGATGCTGACCTACTCAGCTCAAACTCGAATTGATTTGAATTTTTCTTCATAGTCGTAGGTCTTCTCTTGCTTAACTCACTTCCTCGTAACTCATCTAGGTGAAGACGTGACCAACCTTCAATCTTTGATAAAATTCAACATCAACAATATTGATCGATGAACCTTCAATATTGTTGTTTAAATATTTTATGACTTATCTACTATAAGATAAAAATTACATGATTATGTGGTAGATTTCACTAAGACAAAAATTACATTAATTAATCCTCTTTTCATTTATGCCACAAACAAATACAGAAGTAAGTGACACATGTTGAGACCATAAGAAAAAAGTAAATGATTTGCAAATTCATAGATCACTAGGGAAGTTTATACTGTATGAATCAAAAGAGAGCATAAAAAATCCAACTGGTTGTGTCTTTATATAAATGGTACAATTTGCCAAATAATGATGTCTTTTATTCTCAAATAAATAAAGAATTGCTACCTCCTTTTATGCATCATTTGCATTATTATAAAGCAACACCCAACACCTCAAGCCTCGAAAGAAGAAAAAATAAAAAAGATGAGAAGTTATGCCTTTTGATTTGATGCAGGCCCATCTAGTGCTTCTTCAATTGGGGCAAGAAATCATATAATTTAATAAAAAAGATATTATGGTACATCACACATATTATTTACCATATATATATTTATTGTAATTTTCAAAAATTATGATTTTTCCTTTTTGCTTCATATACATTTTAGTTTTCATTTGATATCAATTTGAGCATAGTTTAGCATATATATAAAGATTTAATCTAACTAAAATCAATTCGGATTGAGTCAGGTTGATTTTAACAGTGGTCAGGTTGGATAAATTTTGACCTAACGAATTGAGGGTTTTGTATACCCTACCTTGTGCGTTGTTCTCTCTCGACAAGACAACAACAATCCAGCAACATCAGGCAATAGAACCCCAACAGCAGCTCCCGAATGAACCCAGCAAAATAGGTGATGACAACCAATGGTAAATCTGTAATCTTTCCTAAAAAAAAAGAGGAAGAAGGAACTTTACAAACTTTGATAAAATCGACAGCTTCTTACAGTAAGTAAGTAAGTATGTATATTAAAAAAATATGTAAACCGACCCGAACTGCTTCGGGCTAAACAAAACATCTTTGGGACGATTCGAGAGTTTCCTATTTTGCCTGAAAACCACACGACCTAACCTGGCTCAGTTACACTCCTAATCATCGTAAAGTATATTCAAAATTATTTGGTTCTTAATTTTTTGAAACTCTCAATCTCATCGGAATGTATATTCAAAATTTCCCAATTTGATTATTTTCGTAAAGAACAGTTAACAAAAAGGTGATATATTATTAAATTATTACTTTACTAACATATGACACAAATAATCCAATCAACCCGTTTATAAAATTCAACTTATTCATCGACAAAATCTATTCGTCCAAGTCACATGTTACATGTCTAAATATGGCTACTAATTAATAAAACAATTAATTTTTCATTAATAAAATTTAACATGTTTTTCACGATTGAAAAATTTAATACCTTAAAAGATAAAATTGGTCAGAATATTAAAGTAAATTGAGAACCATTTAACATATTTAATCAAGTGCCCTTAAGTTAATCAAAAAAATAAAAAGATAAATAAAAATCAAACGCACTTAATTATTTTTCTCGTAAATTCAAAGTTGACGTATGTGGCCAGATGTGTAATTATTGTAGGTTAAAAATGTCAACACAAACCGAAAGCTGAGCCTAAGGAATAGGGTAGTCAACCAATTTGGATTAAAATTTTAAACTTTGCAATTTATAATAATTATTATAGTTCTTTTTTTCAACAAAAAATGTAATAATAAAATGTTGAGTGATGTTGGCATCAACGTGACAATTTTCCCGCTGAAATTGATGACGTCCCCCACATTGGCAACATTTAGATCATCCCAAGATTTAACTAAAAGAAAAAAAATAATTATTAAAATTATAAAGATTGTCCAATGATTTACTATTCTTTTTTGGACAGATCATAGGATGAGAAATTGATCCCTTGAATTTCTGGTTAACTTAAAATTAAATATATATTTTAGATCTCCTTAATTTGTGATTCCCAAATATTTCCGCCACGCATGAAACTCAATTAATTAAAGAGAAATTTTAATGGATCACAACTCACGTTATCATATTGTTCATGATTTTGCAAGTATTGTATTTATTAAAAAAAAAAAATCACACTTAGATTCTTACGTAATTTTTCTTTTTAGCTTTCTATAAATATCACTTATTTATATATATTAACATATTAAACTAATAGATGTTCCAAAACTATTTTTATCTTTTGTGACTTTGTCATTAATAGATCTAGACTGAATCTTTATGGTTGTTTTTGTTATATTTACAAATTTAAAATGTTGTTGTTATAATTACAATTAATTGAGTTAATATGTAAGTACATATATCTTTCATCGTTTTAGTTTCGAGAGACTCACAAGTTCAATAAATATATATATATATATATACAAGAAGTTCGAGTAATATACTTTGTGTGTGGAGCAGTATTCAAAATGTTGATGTTGATGAAAATATCGAGGTCCTGATTTTAAGGACATGGATATGTCGATGTCGATGGATATTTCGGGAAAAATAATGAAAATTGTGGAAATTTTTTGAATTAGCAAATAAAACTTGAATTGTAACTTAATTAATCTATAATTGATCACCTTTAACCATTAAATGTAAGAATATGACCATTTTACTAATGAAAATGTCGATATCGATAGAAATATCGAAAAAAAAAAAAGATTTTTTACTTTAATGAAGATTGATGAAAATTATTTGAATATGTAAAGTAAACTTTGATGGTAAATTTTTTAGTATTTTTCATAATAGGATTCATTTGGAAATGAGATAATTATCGACTTGGTTTCCAAATACATTTCTAAGTTCTAATTAACTCTAAATTCTAATTAACTCGTACATGTTTACTTTTTACCTACTTCTCTTTTCAAATTTGAATTTACACATTTTTCAAACACATTTTCAAATCAATCATCAATCCAACTTTCCAATCAAATGTACACAATTTTCAAACACCTCATCCTCGTGATTGTATAATTCATCCAAATTATCTACCAATGAGATCCATATGTGCTTCATATTCTACTCATTTGAGCAACTACCTTCAAAACTTTCTGTCTATGACGACTTGGGAGAACTATTGTAATTTATATCAAAGTTATTAAAATAGTACACTAGATCCTCCTGGATCATCTTGGTATTAATTAAGTTATCTATTCAATATTTATATATATCAATATTTCACATATATTGTTCAATTGTGTAACTAAAGACTAGATTGGATTAGAAATTATCAATAAAGCAAATTCCAAATCTTATTAGTTATACTCTATACAGTATTAAAATGGAATGTCTCATTGAACATACTAAGATTACAATCATCGAAGTTAGTGAGAAATTATAGACTGTAGTGACATAGTAGGAAGATGATGAAAATAAAATAAAGAAGAAGAGGAAAAAAAGAAAAAAGACATGTCGACATGTCGATGACATGGGGGAAAATCGACTTTTCTCCCCTATGTCCATATCGAGCATGTCAACATTTCGACATGTCTCTTGACATTTTTAACCTTGGTGCGGAGGGATTTATTTTTTTTTAGCAAATTCGTAAAAATCAATAAAAAAAAACAAATCTCTCTCTCTCTCTTTAACTACAAAACTCTTAATACTGTGTGCGCGCGTGTATATATATATATATATATATAACCATCGTGCCAATAATACTCTGATTATTTAATTTCAGCTTATGTCGTTTTAGATGATTATTAATTTTTAAAATCTAGTCGAGAGCATTGGGTTGATTTATGCAAGGAAAAAATACTTTAAAATGAAGGAATGAAAGTGCCTTACATTCTAAATTTAATAGTCTGTTTGGTTACCTTGGATTTTAAAGTGGATTTTAATTTTGATACATCTATAATAAATTGGGTTGTTTTTAATTATCAAATTAAAGATAATGAAATTTCAAATTACGTTTTCACGTAAACAAATTCCTAGACCCGACTGAGGCCATCAGACCATCAGATTTTGCCAAATTTCTACTTCAATTACTTATTTAACCTTCTCATGTTAAAGATTAAAAGAATATATGAATAAACCCTTTATTTTCTTTTCCTTTTCTACAAATACTTAAACAAATATTTTTAATTGTATGCATTTTAAACAAGATAAATAATTTAAAGTCATTTTTTTAATTTCAAACCATTAGATTTGAAATATTTTTTGAACTTTCGTGAAGATGTTATCAACTTTTTTTAGGGGTCCAGAATCGTTTGAGTGAATCCAATTTTTGACACAAAAAAAAAAGTCACATTTGAGCCTAAATTTAATTAATTAATTATTTTATCTTAGTACGACTAAACTTTAATTAAACCAAGCAATACAAATAACTAAATAAAAAAAGGTTGCCAGAACGATGGGCATATGTAAAATATTATAAACTTAACGCATAAGCTGTATACACTTTAATTTTTATTTTATATTAGTTTTGAATTCTCCGTAAAAAAAAATAAAAATAATAAGAAACAAATAGCTTTGAATTTATGGGCGCAAAGCAGCTGCCTTGTAATTAGGGGGGGGACAAATAAAGTTGATTTCTTGCTCATTTTCCTTGCTGTGGATGTACTTTCATGTTTTTTTTTTACTCACAACCAGTGAGGTGGAGATTCGAAATCATAAACTCTCGATCAGAAATAAGTGTCAATTATCGTTGAGCTAAGTTTTCGTTGATATTTTTATACTTCTTACATGTTATACCTTTGGAATTTATTTGATAGTATTACTTTATTAGGAAAAAAATGACTTTATTATATATCAGACACTTTTCCTTACCTTTCATCCAAAATTTCAAACACAATTTTAAATCGTTCATAAAAAAATTATTAGTAAACAACCTCATATCTTAAAAATTATCAAAATAACCCTAAAATTTGACTTTCCTTTTATTTTAACTAAAAATCAACATAATTCTAGAATATTGACTCAATATCTAAATTTTATATAATGAAATTTTCTTTTACGAATTTTTTTGAATTGTAATATACTAATCAATAAAAATTTGGTGTGGTAACTTGATAAGCTTAACTAATTAAAGTATATATCTTCCTCAACAAATTGAAAGTTCAAATCTTCATTTCTTGTGATTGAACTGAAAAAAATGACTCTAATAATTTTATATGACCAACAAGAAGATAAATCTTATTTTTGTAACAAAAAAAAACTAGCTTCTGATCTTTTATTTTATTTTCTTTGTTCTTTGTTCTTTTACTTTCTTTTCATTAAAAAGATTAAAGTAGGATTAATAAGAGAATTATGGTAACGAATATTATTTTTCACAAAAGATTTTACGTACCTTCATTCATTGAGTCTAAGAAAACATTAAAATTGATCTAATATGGAAATATAGTATTTAATCCGAATTACAAATTAAAAAAAAAACAAAATGAGGTGGGTGGTCACAAAAAAATCTGAAAATAAGAGATCAAATTACAAATTATTCCATATTTTCACTGTTTTGTGTTTGACAGCAGATTTATAAATATAATTTTAATTTAAAAAATTGTTCAAAGTGTTTAATTAGTTACTAACTAAATATTTACTTTATAAATCTTGCAAAACTATTATTTTTAAAATTATAATATATTATATTTTACCTATTTTAATTTTAACAAAAATAAAATGAGTTTATAATACAAAATAGTATATTTATCAATTTTTTAATATCTTTTTTTAATTTGAATATGCATTTTAAAGTTTTAAATTCATACTACAAACACTGAAACCAATTTTCAAACTTTATACTATTTGAATGAGATAATTCAAAAACAGTTTTAAAAAAACAAACTTGCTAAATAGATATGGACTGAATTCATTTGATTCAGTGAATCTGAAAACAAAAAATATAATTCGGATTGCAACCAAATATGCTCGGACTAGCACTTACTACGTTATATCATGTTACAGATTGGAGGTGAGTACTCGATTTTGTTCATTTTATATTAAATAAAAGTATTACTAACGTGAGTTAGTACATTTAGTTGTCCAATTTTTTTTCCTGTTTTATTCCTTCAAATATGACATTACTGTTATATACGAGACTTTTTGAAGCTCCAACCTGACATGTTGTACTAAAGAAAATCCTCGACATTTAAAAAATGTTACTAGTGTTTTAGTTTACGGTTGAACTTGGCTAATGTATAAGCTCGATTATTTCAATTAAGTTCATGGAATCTTAGCATTTTGATCACAGTCATTGCTAAAATATTATTAGAGTTAGCATAAGAGAAAACAAGACGAGAGAGTTCAATGTTGCACTTCAACAATTTAAAGATAAGCAAAAGTAATCCAATATATTTTGTATTTCCAATAATCGCCCTCAACTTTAACTTAAGTTTTAATTTTTCATGTAGTTCATGAACAAGATTATAAATTAATTTACTTCTATTTAGTTTTTTATTTTATTTTTTATCTCTTAAAGCATTTCTTGATTATATAGATTAAATTCAATATTTTTCGTCAACATGAATATAGTTCAATAGTATAAATTATCTTACTCATTTCTTAGAGTCTGAAGATTCAATCCCTATCTCCATATTTATTGTACTAAATAAAAAAAAATCAACGGTTTTCCAAATTTTTTAAATTGAAATCCGGAGTAGATTCAACTTATATGGAGAAACCCGCTCACTTTTGCTCTCTATTTCTACATTTTTGTGATCTACTTGGTAATAAACACAACAGAAGTTAAGTAGGAGATTTACCTACTAATCATAGTTATTTTTTTACCATAAATATTAAGAGTAACGAACTCACACACATTATATATATTACAAAAACAAATAAAAAAATCAGCCAGCTTTTTTCTTTTCCATCAAGATACATACACATCTTATTTTTTAAATACACATTACGTGGAAAATTACAAAAAAAGAAAAAAAAAAGAAAAAAAAAGAGAAGAAGTAAAAGAAAACGCGAGTCGATCACAATAGAACTCAAAATTGTCCTTAATTTTATCATCTTTTATAGCGATGATGACGACGACGACAAACACGTACAGAATCAATCAATCGTCTCTCTTCTTCTTCTGTTTCGATCTTTCTCACGTGCATGCATTGCATGGGATGCTAATGAGTAGCTGTTGTAGCTGCATCATCTGAACGGCGGCGTTTTGGATTTGGTGCAGCTTTTGTCGCTGTTCGACTTGTTGAATGCTACACAAACGAGGTGTGGTGGCGACGCCGGAGAGCGGCAAAATAGGAAGATCCTCACAATTGCATATTTCGATCATTAGGCCATCGGGATCGTGGAAGAAGAGCTGGTCCACCAAGATCCCGTCGTCTTCTACCTCGCACTTTACGTACTCTATTCTCATTTCTTTTAGTTGCTTCTCCACCGTTTCCATGTTCTCGCTCTGCTAAGCACGTAAAACTCTCTCGTTAGCTCATGCGGAGTTGAAAATTTATTTAAATCTCATTTCGTTATCTAAATTTCTAAAGTTGTACTTTTGTCTTCGTCACTAAACTTTCAAAAGTTGAGGTTAAGAATCCACGTGAAAAATAAATGAAAAAAAAAACTTAACAAAATTTATAAATATATAGAAAACTCCATTAATATCAAAATCTAACGAATTCAAAACTAAGCATTTGGTTGAATAAATCTAAAAGAACTAAAAAGGCATGATTAATAAATACAAGAAAAATTGTTATTTTTAAAAGTTTAAAGGACTGAATAGATATGTCAAAAATTTAAAAGTTCAAAAACAAAAATAGTTCTTTTAGAAGAAGTTTAGATACTAAAGTACATCATTTCAGACTTTATCCAACTTTTTTTTATATCTAGGAGGCAAATTAGGAAAGAACAATTTTAATTAGACCACATATTTTATACAATTTTTTTTTTTAATTAAAGACGATTGCTCCTCCTTTCTTCTTCTTCTCGAAGAGTGAGAAAGTTATAGAAGAGAGAGAGAGAGAGAGGGACCTGAAATGAAAGATGATTGTCTTTAGGGTTGATGGGTCTTTTCTTGGGCATGCTTTCTGGGTCGTCAGATTGCAGCAGATGAATTCCGATGCCATAGTTGAACAACCTGATATTCAGATCCATCAAAAATCAATTAAACTTTCAATTTTAACCAAAATTAACAACTTCAAAATAACAAAAATTTTGGTTTTGGGTTGTTTAAATGAAAACAGTACCATGCACCATGGAAGCTGAAGGAGGCAGGTCTTTTGACAGGACAAAACCCAAGAACTTTCTGGTAAAAATCCACAGATTTCTCCACTGAATTGCACACTATTGAAATGTGATTCACAGACTTTAGGCGTAGAGGGTTCTTCATGATCTTAAATTATACTAATTTTAAGAAGCAATTAGATCAGAGGAAGAATTATTGAAATTAGATTGGGGTTAGGGGGTTTATATAGTGGATTATTGAGTGGGAGAGACGAAAAGTAGGGTGGCGGAAATATTAATTATTTAGTTTTGTCTGCTTGATTAATTTATATTTCCCAGTCAAACAGAGGAGCTGGGGGAGATAGATTAAAGATTTAATAATTAAGTGTTCATGTAATCTCTACTTTATCGACTTTGTCAAAGTGTGATGAATTTGATGCTTTGAATTTTGAATTTTGGTTTTACGTGGCAAAATTATAGAGTTTTTTAATACTTTGAAGAGAGGAAGATTTGAAGATTTATTCCCTAGATGCAGACTTTGTCAGGACAGGTTCTCATCATATACTTAATTATATGTATTTATATATACATATCTACGCATGTATGTATGTATATATAAAACGATGGGCTTATACCCTGAAATATGAATCAAATTTATAGCGGTTTTTTATACGTATTTTTAATGTGTGGCACAAATATTTTTCATATTTGCAAATATATTACAAATTTTTTATTTTATTTTCTCGCAAATATGATAGAAATTTACAAAATCATTTTTTTATTTTTTATTATTCTATTTTTTCTCTAGTTAATTACTAGTATATATATTTAATAGATTGAATTACGTACACAAAATAATTAATATGAGAATGGTATATTTCATATTACCTATCATCAAATATTTCATATTACTTCTATCAATTGATGATGAATCTTTTTTGAATAGAAGATTTTTTTTTTTAGGTTTTTTATTGATATATCAAATATATTAGTAATATACTTCACTGATATAACTGATAAATCTAATATATGAATTACATCACCACAGTATACTTGATATTTAGGCAGATCAATGCGAGAGGTATACTCGACTTTTTTTTTTTTTTTAATGTTTGGGTTGAGCCTCCATTTTTTGTTATATTTACAAATAAATAAAAAAAAAGCAATGGTTACATTTTTAATTGACCATTAATTATATTTTTTTGCTATATCTGTTGCTTTTTTTTTTATAATATGAAAGGTGTTTTTTTCTTTAATTAAAAAAAAAGTCTCAAATTTATGGTAATCTCTTTTAAAGACAATAAGGAAAATACTTAACAAAAAAAAAAATGGACAGTTAATTATTTTTTAAAACGATGATCTATTTTTGTATTTTTCTCTTTTATTCGTTAAATGTTTAACGGTGGTGCTCACCCATCATCACCCAGTATTAATCACCTAAGTATTTTTCCTTTAAGTAAATTGTTGAATTAATGGTCTATTTGGATTGGAAGCTGAGAAACCAATTATTAGTTGATATTGATTAAATTTTTGTATAAATTTTTTAGAAATTAAATTGTTTTTAGAAGGTAGTTCTAAGAATAAGAAATTTTGTGAAGGATCTTTTTACTCAGTCAAAAAATAATGAGTCAAATTAGACTTAGCTTTTGGGATTATCCTATTGTTCCTCTCCTTCGGCTCTCTGTTTCGATATCATCCATTGGAAGTTTATGTTTCCTTAGTAATTTTCTCAGAGAAATTTTCAAACTTTGTTCTCTACTTAATTTGATTTTTAATTTAATTCACTTGTTTTTAATTCTCGTTTGGTGGTATTCTGTTGTGAGTTATTCTATTTATAATGGTAGACATTATTATTAAATTAAACAAACAAAATAACAATATAATTATAACCGTCTTTGTCGTGGATATACAACTTTAATAAATGTTTAGAGTACAAATAAAAATACAGATAAAATTAACTATAATACATAAAAAAGATTTATCCATATCTCTTGGTAATAATAAGAAATTTTACTAATTCAAACCTTGAAAAAGAGAGCTAACATGAATTTTAGTTGATGGAATTCGAAATCAAGATCAGAGATATGTATGTGTTAATTATTGTTAAACTAAACTCATGTTAGTGTATCATGTTTATATTTATATGATATTTAATTGCCTGTGTCAATTAGTTGAATTAATGAAAATTTTAGATATGAATAACATAAATAGGAAAAAAGAGAGAGTAAACCAAAGAGATTCAATTGAAATTAAGCTCAAATCATCCCAATCAAATTAAAACGAAACATAAATAGCAAATTAATAATTTTAACCTTTTTTCTCAAAAATAAAAAATAATAATTTTAACCTAAAATATAAGATACAATGACAAACAAAAAATGGTAAGGATTTTAAATAAAAGACGACAAATAAAAATAGTTATGGCTCTTTTTTTTTTTAATTAAATGCCTCGTCAGCCAAGCCTCTCCTGCTTTAATTTTGAATGGAACAATCTGAAGGACATTGTTAGAACTTAGAATATTAGGAAAAAATTCTTTCCGAAAAAATAAATATTAGGAAAAAATAAGGTCATGGCATAATATGGTCAAACGACAGCCTCTAAGATACAAAAAAAAAATAATCGTTTACGAGACTTTGTCTCAAATTAAACATATGGTTTTTATTTATTTTTTAATTTTTGAGGTAAATTAAACTATGTTGGGGGATACCCCATACCACCTTTGGCCGGCACTATAAATTAAATGTTTCAACTTGTTTCTATTTTTTCTGTCCATTCTTTGTATTTGGATTTCATGTCCAAAAAATAAACTAAAAACTAAATTTGAAAATTTATCTTCTTGCTCCATGGGCCAAGGTTTTAAATGATAACACGGATAGAAATGAGAGGTTTCAATTTCATGAAAATATCGATGTCCATTGCTATTTCTATAAAAATTAGAGAAATTAAAAAATTGTAAAAAATATTTAAATTAACAAATAAATATTTTTCTATTTATAAATAAGTTAAAAATTATTAATATTAATATTAGGGATGTATTAGTGTCATTGGGTCGATATTTTTCATATTTGGTTGATTTTTTTAATATGATGGAAATGTCGATTTACCTCTCATGTCGATGTCGAATCTATAGATACATGGATATGTCTGATGAAAATGTCAATGTGTCGACATATGTTTAATACATGGACATAAGTGACATGTCAATTTCAAGATCTTTTCTTTTAAGATTAATATCAAAAATAAGAAGGATAAGCTAATAATTCTATATGTGGGATGTGCACATGTATAATAACTTGGTAGATTTATGAAAGAAATTAATTGAAAATGTCTCAACTCTCATGATACTTGGATATATAATTAGAAATATATATTTTCTAATTACTTTTCAATACTTTTAAAAATGATAATTTTATTATGTTTACTAAATTGGACATCTAAGTATAAAAAATAATACTTACATTCTAATTAGTGAGGCAGAAATCTACTAAATATTTTGGTATTTATTTTTTAAATAAAAATCTCACCTTTTTTTCCCTGCTTTTCTCTCTAATACCTAATAAAAATACAATGATGTTCAACACGAAGTTCTTGTTAGGCTGTTTAGGAGGTAAATATTATTTATTCTTAGGTAGAAATTGAAGATGATAATTAAGATGCTAATTAATTATAAGGAAAATGGTAGTAATTAAGGTTTCATGCATTTTAGTGTTTGTATGTTTTAAAAAGCTTTTGCCTTTTAATATAACTTAATTTAATGTTGTTATTTATATTGGAAATGTCATGATCCACACCGCATGTAAAGAACTCCAAAATGGTCAACATACTTTCTAGAAATGATTATAAATGGCACAGCATAATATTGGTGATGTGTAATTTTAATTTGTTACAATTACAGGACACTAAATTATAACTAAATTCTATGTAATCGAGTATTCAATTATAACGTATCCACTCACGTTCTACTAAAAAACAAATTATTAAAACTTATTTTTTAAAATTGACGAAACATATAAATTTTTTTTTTTTTGTAAAGTGATAATTATATTTTCTAATATAAATGGGAATAGAAGGATTGTATGAGCTAGCTCATGTTTGACTACTAGTAATTAGTTTTAATCTTTGATAATTAGGTTTTTTGGGAAATAATTAACTCATGTTTGAATTGTAATTATTAAGAAAAAAAAAAACTATGTCTGAGTTATATTTTTTAAATCTAAATTAGGACAAAACACAAATTTATCATTCTATTTTAACATTAAATAGGCTTACAATTGAGTAAGAAAACTTTTCTTTTTACACAACATATGAAGATAGGATTCCAACATGCATCATTTTGATTGAAGATATATATCTTAACTAATTAGATTTTTTACTAAAAAAACTAATTAAATTTAAGTTGACAAATAAGTCAAATTATTATGAGAGGACAACGCGACATTAGGAAGAAAAAAAAAAGAAGCATCTATTACTGTAGGACAAAATAAATGAATGTTTATTTGTTTATTTATTTTAAGTTCGTTAACGTGCCTGCATATATATTGTGATTAAATTAGTAAAATTTTAAGGCCAATCCCCAAAAACTTAAATTGATGGGTTGGCTAAATTTAATTTATCTATAAGTATTCAACACACAGAATTAGTAATTAATTAGAAAAACTAACATTTAATGAGCAGCTAGTGGATAAAAGCCTATAGGGTTTAATTCAAACTAGACTTTGTCTAATGTCTATGCCGTTGGGTATTATCTACTTAGCTTATATATAATAATCACGAAAAGATTATAACTGTATAAACACGCAAATGCTTATAAAAATATATATATATATATATATATATATATAAGAGAAGTATGACAAATGTATAGGCTTAATATTTGACATCTTCAAAAATAGAAAGAGACCGAAGATTTTAATCGGGTCATAGAGTTTGAATTTCAAAGTCAAATAATTCAAAACTGGACCATATAAGTAGAAGAATTTAATGTCATGATTGTATAAGCAGCAGCTGTTTCTGGTTTTCCACAAATATAAAATAACTCATATTTTATTCAATACATTATTGAATGGTGTTCGAATTTATTGAAAAGTTGTTCCACAGTGCAACTTAGTTGTAAAATAAATAATATCCACAGGCTGAGTTTGAGAGTGACTTGAGATTCCTTCGTTCGAGTGATTCCGCTGTTTGTCTAATCTATGAACTTTCAATTTTATTTTATTTTTTTGTTTTTTTTCTTTTTTGACAAAATTTTATTTTTGTGATTGGATTGTCAAGAAACAACCATCTTTTTAAGGTGAGATTGAAACCATTTGTTTTAATGTATTTTTAGAAATCTTTAATTTCATTAACGAAGTACACAAGATAGACAAACATTCTGACGTACAGGTCGGTATAAACTCGGACTTAATAAGGAATTCGAGATAGAATTCGATACCTAGTGCAGGAATAATGCCATTTATTTATAGGTTGGTGATCCGACAGGTTCTAGCTCCGATAAGTGGTTATGTGCATCATGTGGGTCTGGAGGTCGATCATGTTGGACACCTTGGATCCAACCTGTGTGAAGGTTGTCCCACGTATATGACTTTCCTCTAGAGTTTTGTGACTAATATGTCACCTCAAAATTGTCTGAGATGGTCTTTTTGTCTGCCACATGTCAATGTAATTTTCTCCCCAAACACACCACTTTGTTAGCTATTTCGAATTTTGAAGATGATTTTTCTGTTTTTAATAAAATGATAAAACATTCTTACAAATCCTCCTCAGTAAAACCTTCTAACCATAAAAGGAAAACACTATCCCAATGTTCATCTTCTTTCCTCTTTAAATATGAATAGAAAGAGTACCTTATTAAATTTTTCCAAATGAATTAAATAAATGGAAAATATTTGGATTCTGAGTAGCGAGAAGGAATATTGTCTTTACCATCCTTAGATGTTAGACAACTAAAAGAGATAAATAAAAAGACGGGGACTTTTTATAAAAATTAATGAGTTATCAAATTTTCAATGGTGTTGTATTCACTCTCAAGAAGGCAAGTATTTTTGAAAAAAAAAAAAAAACTCTAAATTTTCCTAACACGTCACCTAAAAAAACTGTCCAATTAATTTAATTTAAGATTCAATTAAATAAAAAATAAATTTTAAAATTAATACGCACCCACTCCATCATCATCATCATTATTATTATTATTTTGGTTAAATACTATTTTGGTTCATGTACTTTGAGCTTTGATTAATTTTAATCCCTATACTTTTACAATGTTCATCGCAGTCTTGGTCAGATCCAATTTTTTAGATCAGATGCTCGTTTGAGCTCTAACACCATCATATTAATATTCATGAGTCAACCTCAAAATTAATTGGCAATTAGAGGAGTAGACCATGTCTATTATATGGTCCCTTATGTTTTCAACGTGAGATTCTTAACACCAAAATGAACCAAAGTTGGGACCAAAATAATATTTTAACCTATTTTTTTCTCAGTACAGCCACTCACTTCCATTAAGTATATATTGTGCATGAAACATAGTATTAAATATTCGTCGACATGTTGATATTTCCATCGACATTTTCATGCATCTATGGATCGACATCGACATAAGAGGTAAATCGGTATTTCTATAATATTACAAAAAATAGACAAAATATGAAAAATATTAACAAAATATAACTTAAATAGACATAATATTAATATTAATTATTTTTAATTTATCTAAAAATGATGAGATGCTTATTTATTGATTTAAGTATTTTTATAAATTTTGTTATTTTCGTAGTTTTTACAAAAATATCTTTGTATATCCATATATGTTTTCATAAAATTCAGACCTCGATGCTTGCATCGCATACCATTTAAAAACCTTAGTACGAACTAAAATACATCAAGTAAAAATGTATAGACGACACCAAAATAATAATATTTAAAACGAAAAAATGGAAAAATGGAGTAGGACCTGCCTGACGAAAAAACCCAGTGAACCAAGATGTTCTTTCAAAATATTCAGGGAGAAATCGGTCATTTCAGTATTCCAGTCGTCGTTGAGCTCTCTGTCAGTGGATTCTCGTCCCGATCCCGGACTTCTCTTCCGTTCTAGGGCTCGCTCCAAATCTTCCCTCCCGAAATTCCGGGGAAATATTAGGGGATATGGACGGAGACATGAAAGTTTCTCTCGACAAGCTTCCCGTCAAGCGCTTGGAGGCCATAGAAGAAAACGGCCTCGAACGATTCCCATTGTAAGTTCCTTCTTTATCTGTTTTCTTTCCATTTTCTTGTTCATCAGTTAACGGAAGAATCACAAATTAGCTCGTATGCGTGTTAAGCTAGAAGAAAATATATCTTAGTTGACGAATGCCTGCTTGTGTTTGGCATTCTTAATTTTGATTTTGTTCGTGTTTGTACATTGGTGATTATTTTAGAGTGAACTTCGACGCGATTTATCTTATTGTGCTAAATCAACTGGAGCTAATATTTAAATGTATGCCTCGGTTTTCCTTCTGAAACTTTCTGCTCAATTTCTGGTACGTTTTTTTTATTAATTCAGGTTGATTTTTACTATACTGTTAACAGAGATGTAGGTTATGAAGAGAAACGGTTGTCGCTTATTCGGAGAATTGACTTTGCTTGGGCAATTGAGAAGGACGATGACAAAAAGAAGCAGAAGAAGAGCTCCAAGGAGAGTTCAACGCCGTGGCCATGGCAGAATATGATAGAAAACTTGCAGCTGGCTCATCAAGAACTCTCTGTTATCATAGACCTCATCAACACCGTGAGTCTTTATATCAAACGCCTCTAATTTTGCTAGATTTTTCTTTACCATACTGTTTGTTGTATAAACTGTGTGAAATTATCGCTTTTATTACTTTCATATAAACATGTATG
Source organism: Momordica charantia (assembly GCF_001995035.1). Next base: position 332,474 of record NW_019104521.1, on the reverse strand, counting down.
CAAATGTAGAGGCGAGTTGTCTTACATTTATACTTACATCTATGTCTTTTTACGAAGATTCATAAACCTATAACATGTTTTTTAATTCTTGTTGGCTTTATGATATACCATAACAATGTGTTTGACAAAATTACCTGGTTGAGTTGAGTTTCCTTATCCTTAGCTCTCTGTAAAAGATGATCCTTTAGTTTCTTTTTCCTAGTGAAAGATTTTGATGCCTTATTTTATTTTTTCATCCTTTCTTGCAAGAGGAGGTTTGGAGAAGTGTGGCCTATTATTTTTATTAGGAAAGAGATAGGATCATACTGCTAATAATCAGGATCTATAAATTGTGATTATTTTTTCTTTGCTTGTTCTGATGGATTAATTCAAATGAACTGGTTTCTTGAGAATATTCTATTGACAAATATGGTGCCTTGATATAACTGTAGGTGGAAGCTAATGATGCAGTAACAGTGGCTGGGATGACTAGGCCGAAACCATTACCAAATGAAGTTTTATCAGATCTTGGAGTGTCTGTAGCAACGAAACTGCAATGCTTTCGAGTACTGTTTTTATCCGTCTTTTGCTCTCAGAAGTGATGATTACCTTGGGGCTTATGCCCTTAATGCCTTATCTGATTAGCTTGCTTTAATTTGGCTAGTATATGTTTTGCTGATTAATTTGCAGCATTGTTCAATTGAAATTTCATCTTATTATCTGTACTATCATTTTGGAAGTCACTGATTTTATCTCCTTTCCCTCCCTCTCTACAGCATCTTGGCAAATATTTCAAGCAGTCAGCTAAAGGTTTGGAACGCCAGGTTGCAAGGGAAGCAAGATTTTATGGTGCTCTAATTAGGTAATCAATTATCTTCATTTATCCAACGATGATTATGCAATGAATATGTCAAAATTTGTGTGTCATTATGGATCTAAAATTTTGTGCATGGTAATATTCCTTTATGCTTTTATAATCCCTGAAGTGTCCTTAAATTAAAACGTTATAAATTTTAAATATACTATTTTATTCACGGGCCTTTATCAATTCAGATAAAATAGAAGTTGCCAACAAGATTTATGGATATGCTATTTTATTCATGGGCCTTTATGCTCCTCATACATTATATTATAAGATTTATGGGATAAATGTTCCGTTCTAGATATTAATTGCTACGATGAAGATCTAGTTTTACATTTATGGCATAACCTCAAAGTTCTCATTTTGGGATCCTGTGGTGGGTAGCGGCAAAAAAAGGGCAATTTTCTTGGGGGTGAGAATAACCCTTATTCAATTAGTTCTTTACCATAATTGTCTGTTCTTTTTGTCCACATTCATGATTCCTTTGTGTCTATTGCTAGAACTGAAAAGCTCATAAGAGACTTCCTATGGGAGGGTGTGTGAGAATTAGTGTTCTCATCTGGTTAAGTGGAGCAAGCTGTTGTGTTACTGTTTGTTTGGGAGTGGAAGATTAGGGCATAAGATTATTATAAGTATATTTGGAGGTTATTCCATTAGTTGCGGTTCCTATTAGGCTTCATTAGTCTGTGAATCTCTCATCATACTTATAGTTTATAGAAGGTCATTGCTAAATGCTAAGGCTTCATTGTTAATTATGGAGCTTCTTTGCAAACTCAAAAGGGGGGATTGCAGATTACTACTGTGCTTTTCACTAAATCAAAGATTTCAATTTTTAATTAAAAAAACTATCATCTGAGAGAATTCCTGACGTGGGAATTGAGATTCCTATCTTGCAGGGAGAGAATGTGTGTGTGGAACCGCGCTTTCATATAGAGAAATGAAAAAAAAATATACAAGGACATACAAAAGAAAATAGCTCCACAATGGGATAACTCTTGGACAAAGGAGCTTCAATCCAAAAGAATAACACCTAACTAATAATTACAATAAATCTTAGAAACTGACCCCACGGGGAAGCATTAAATCTAATAAGCTCCCAAACATACTCCCTGGATCTCTCCACCCCTTAAAGTCAAATTTTCCACAAAGTAGCAAGGAAACAGGCCTGCCACAAAAATTCCCCTATCTTGAGGGGGGACAACAACACCTGCTCCATCATCACCCAACAATACTTGTTACGAGTCAAAGACACCCTAAAGCACTAACAAAAAACGATCCCAAGGAAAGTAACTTTTGCATACTTGTTAAAGTAAGGTTCTTTGGAAAGTTGGGATTCTTGTGGCATTTTGTTGGGATGTAAGGACTAAGGAGGGAACTTTTGAGGATAGATTTTTTCTTCACTGGGAGGTATATATTCCTTTCAATATAATGCCTCAATTTGGGCTGCCATCAGCCACTTGTCATCAGGCATATACCTTATCCCAAATTTGTTGATAGTTGGAAGATACTTGTGATGGGGGTTGCTCCAATTTGCCCTTTTTATAGCTTTGTATAGCCCGTTGGCTGTCACCTTAGTATCTGTGTGGGGCTTCTTCCTTACCCCTTGCCACTTTATAAGTTGCACCTTCGTATATTCTTTCTTTCTTTCTTTCTTTCCATTTTGGTTCCTTCCTTCCTCCCTTTATTTTTCTATTAACGTATCGTTTCTTATTGAAATTAAAACAACCTTCAAATTATTCAAGGAGACCTTCTTAATATTCCGAGCTTTTTAAATTCTTTCACAATGTGTCTTATAAAAATTGAAGATTCCCACCATTTGAAATTTAATAATTTTTTACTTATGGGGTTAAGTTTATTTAATATCTAATGAACCATAAATATAAGCATTTATTAGTGTATTGTAGTGCAATTTTTATTAAAAGAATCAGAAACCTTTTGACAATTTTGATACTTCCCAATCTTCGTAGATTTTCAGTATTTACTGATGATGTATTGATAGATTGCAGCAAAATTGGAAGGTTAAAAGGCAGCGTGTGGCTGCCCCAGCTCCTGCAAATGAAGGCTTTACCATTGATTTATTTGACAATTCATCATGTGATCCTTCCTCTGTGTTTCGACCATCTTCATCTACTATTCGTGTCGATCATGATTCATCTGGAATGCTGGCTATTAATTTACCTTCAAATTCTTGCCACTCCATCCGTTTTGGATTTCTCAGTGGATGTAATGTGGAGAATCCTCTGGAACGTGGTAAAAATGAGTCCACAAATTCATCCAATCAGTCTTCAATCAAAGGTGAGGAGTTTACAAATGACGATGAATACATTAAGGAAACAAACTCACTTCTCCGTGAAGTTCACCATGCCATTTTCAGTGAGCAGGTAGTTTCTTTATTACCTTGATCTTGCTCATTATAAGTCTTTACTACTTTTGTCGCCCACCACATCATACACTATTTTTTTCCCTCTACTTGTTCCAGGTGTTTGATTTGGTGAATCGCGAAGCATTCAATCCATCCTTGGGTATCAATGTCACTGGAATACGAGAAAATTACTTGCAATTAAGTATAGATCAGAGTACCTCGGTCTTCATCTCTCTCGTGCCATCTAGTAAAAGTTGCCAAATAGTTGATGGTGCCAATACCAAGATTTTGGATAATACAAATTTACCTTTTGATTCACTTGATGGGATTGAATTACCAGATAGAAGTGACTCCCTTGAAAAGAAGTTGCGGAATCCTAATCATATAAATTTTGAAATATATCTGCAGCAAATTTTCCATGAGCTAGTATTTGTAAAATCAAATGATAGACCCATTTCTGCATTAAGCCGCCAATTAAGTCAACCTTCTAATGATGGTTCTGGACTTCTTGGTCATTTCTGTTTGTCTCTTGCCCACAGGATATTTGCAAACAGTGTTCTTATGGAGCTCGAAAATGTGGTAGAGTCCTAATTTCTTAATTCCTAAAACAATTATGAATTCCATTTTTGATGTTTGTTACTAAACATATTAATCGTGTAGGATATCTTTGGTTGTTTTTAGGTCTGGAAGGTCCCATGTCTTCAATTAATTTCTCATCCCACTTGGAATTCTCGAAAATCTTCATGGACCTTCTTCATGGAAGTTCCCCGGTCCATTGTTCATCCTAATGGCATCCAAGCTCGTACATCAGACCGTCATCAGATGAAGAATGTAACCAAATCACAATTTCAGACTAAAGTGGTGGTAAATGATGATTGTATCACAATTGAAGGGGAAGGTGCTCCTAATGTCGTTGGCCTGTGCAAGGGAAATTCCAAGAATATCTACTCAATGAACAGATATGGCTGCGACTTGGCTGATCTTCCCGTGATAATTCTGTTGCAGGTGAGCCACTAGTAGATTTCCGTGCTTTTAAACTTCTTTATCAATGGAAAGTAGTAAAAGTATCATTGTACTTGTATTTCCTCTTCCATGCCTAGAGTTACACATTCTTCTCTCGTTGTCAACACGATTTTGCGTTTCCGCAACAGGTTGCTGGCCAAATTATTCTTTGGCTTCATGGGGAAGCTCTAACCTGGGGAATAAAGGCAAACCGCGACTTCCTAAGTCTATCCTTTGAGTTAGAACAGGGCGAAACACTCCGTCTTGTAGCCCATGTCGACCCAGAAGATGCTCAAGGCTGCCTTTCCTGGTGGTTGGTCATGGACGATGACCTGATGGAGGACAGGAAACTTAATTTTGACATTTCAGATGTTGTACCTGAATACAGGAAGTTCTTGGGGTATTTATCACTGGAAGTTTTGCATTCAACACTAATGGATTTGGTTAGCTTGTGCAGTGGATTTGGGGGTGGCCTATGACCATGCTTACTTTCCGGAATGTTCTTGTAATTTATTCCTCTAGATTCTCAAATCTAATGAAATCTTCAATTTTGGCCCGGATTGGCTTGACTTCATACACTGTTCTTATTCTATTAAAAAACAGTGGAGGTGGCCACATGACCTGGATGGCTGGAAGCTGACATCAGGAGGAAGAAACCATTTGGAAACGCTTCTCTTCTAGTGAGTATCCTCTCTTAAAATTGAATGATCCAGATTTGATTTTTACTTGTTTTCCAAATTAATTGATCTCTAGTCAGCTAATTTGTTATCTGAAAAAAAAAATTCATAAACATTTTTTTTTTGGATTTCTATTTTTAAAGGATGAGGTGAATGATTAAACTTGGATATTAGACCAATTAAAAATTTTCCAGTTAAGAGTGTCATGTTTACAACGGAATTTTTAGAGTATGTCATAGTGGTTTTGTTTAGTACAACAAATAGAATGGTATGGGGGTTTGAACCTTCGCCTTAAAAGTAAGGAGTAGATGCTAGTTATTGGTAAGCTAAACTCACGTTGGCTAGTATGTCATAATGTTAGGATACACGACAATCCTTATAATTGTATTAAAAAATTTGTGTGATTACTTGTAATGATGTGTGCATGACTTCGACTCGACTCGAGATAATCTTAAGAAAAGCTGGTAAGAGTTGAATTACGTAATAATCATGAAATGGGATTCACGTATGAAGTGGTCCAATTATTGATGTTATTATTTTTGTTGTTTTTGTAATCAATCGACTTTTTCCAAATTGACAGCCTTGACAAAAGACAATCTTATTATCCAAGTGGAGGAAGTCGACTTCTATTGCGCTTCTTCTTTGGTCTATATATGCTCTAGAATGTCTATGACGTAATCTTAAAAAAAAAGAAAAAAAAAGAAAAAAAAGAAAAGAAGTCATAAGTATGTAACGACTTGCATGTTGGTTTTGGAATCTTTGAGTTGAAATAGCCAATTCGAAGGGGCCATAAGCACGCAATGTCTTGATTATGCCTATATAATGACATAAATTAGCCTCAGTAGTCGTTGTCGTGTTAGAATTTGGATCAGAACTAAATTGGTCTAATTTTTTTAAATTTTCCTTAAAAAAATCTATAATAAAGAAAGTCATCCACCATTTACTCATTTGGTGCTTATTAAGGACGTTTAGGGAAGAGAATATAATTTGAAGTTTATAGAATTCTTGAAGGTGTCTTTCTTTTAGATAAATCGAACCCGTAAAAGTATCAAATTTGAAAACAAAATTCTATTCGTTCCAAAGGGTTTGGGTGTTCGAGCTTCAAAGCTCGTGCATTAATTTCTTCAAAAGCGAAAGTGGAAACTTATTCTACTTTTTTGCAAAATAATATGCTGATAAGTTCTTGAATCCAAGTAAACGTGAAAAGAAAAAAAAGGATTTCTTTCACAAAGAAATTGTGACCACTTGAATATTAATAAAATTTATGCTTATTTCATAATTTCATTTTTATATCTCCAACCAAAGAGGTTTTGAGTTCAATTTAAAGAGATCGATCTCATGTGGTACTAAAATAATAATAATAATTTCATTCCTATAAAAAATCGGGTTCATAGAGCCAATGAATCGTGTTATTGGTATCCACTTAAATAACCCAAATTCTGTTTTCCAAAACAATAATAATATTAAAATAGAAAAAAAAGTCTAGCCACTTTTGACCTTAATCCAAAACATACGCGACTATATTTTATATTTTACATATTTAAATCCGATAATTTCGTTTCATTCTTTAAGATTTGACAAATTGTTTCCTTTTATAATTTAGAATTTAATACGTTGCATATTATTGGCATATTAGCAATTTGGGCAGTTTGATTTCATCCTTATTGTCGACTTTTATTGTCGGGGAGTCCTCAATTAAGGAAGCAAATAAATGTTTGCAATTGCCCATAAGAACAGGAAAAGAAAAAAAAAAGTCATTTCAGAAGAATTATTTCGCAAGATTCAAAACCCCATATTCTTAGTTTCTTTCACGCAACGAATAACCCCTTCACTCATCATCCCCATCAAAATTCTAAAACATTCTGTTTTACAGATCTCTATCGTTGTCATCACCTCAACAAGAAGAAAGCAAGCTTGCAGTGAAATAGCGAAAATCCCCTATTACCCTCCTGGTTTTCTTTTTGTTGCACCGGCTGCTCGGTTTCCCGCATTCAAGACTATAATTTACAAAACGGAAGGAAAATTGCATTGTGGGTATTGAAGCGTTCGCGAAGTTCAATTGTGGGTTATAAAGAATTCGAAGCCTTTGTGTTTGTTGGGGGTTGGAATTACGAAGAGCCCCGAGGTGGGTTGTTTGCGAATATTCATTTCGAGGATCTCTGATTCTTTTCAGCGGCACCAATTCGATCTTTTTCCATGATCTTGTGTCAATCAATTTGTGAGTTCTTTGATTTGAAGTGACAGTTCTGTGGCATTTAATTTTGAATCTCGGAGGTTATGGGTGGAGTATCCGTGTGGTAATGCAGTAAAGTTTTCTGGGAAGCTATTTGGGAAATTGAAATTGGATAGATTTCGGGTTAGGAGAGCTATTTGTGTTAATTCCCAGCTAGCTTTTCTGTTCTCCATGCCTTTTGCGTAGCTTTAATTTGTGTATCGCTATGTCGGGGGGAACACCCGTCGCGGGTGGTTATATGAGGCAGAGGCATAGCCAGGGGTATGCTTCTAGTGGTGATGATATTGAGGATGATGCATGTTCGAGGTTTCAAACTATGGCGTTTCATTCTACAAAGATTCGGACGTGGATTGGAGTTATAGAGAATGTCCTTTGGCTTGCTTCTGCTGCTTTCATTGTATACTATGGTGATAGGCACTCCAATTTGATATATCTCTTGTGGCATGATGACCGAATAAGAAGGTGAACACTTAGCCGTAATGTACACTCCTGATTGTTGTTTGATCATTCCAACTCAACTGTTTCAGTGGTACATACTAATTTGTCAATACATTAGATCTAATTACCTGCATTTCTGGACGGATTGTTGATTGTTTTGTTTACTTCTAATCTGTGTCATTGGTTTGTGGTTGCATAACCCCTCTTCCCGTGACTAGATAACTTGGCATATATAATAAAATTTGTGTGGAGGCTAAAATATGAGATTCTTATGGTATAAAGGCATGACATCAGTTGATCACTTGACATATATAGGAATGATCTAAGTTGTTGACCGGAGATGAGTCGGACTACCTTAATGTACCTTGGAAATGGAATCTAGCACGATTTGGGTACGAAGAATTGTGTTTGGCATAAGGATAAGCTTGCAATAGTGTTGATTCCTGTGTTTTCGTTCCAAGGGCAGGTGTATGCACCTATGCAGGGTGCTGGATTTATTTTCTCTAATCTTTAATAGTATTGGAGTGATACTACGTGACACATTAAATCAATGAATTCTTTTTTATGAGAATGCCTTCCGGTGCGTGATTAAGAGTTGTGGTCTATAAGCTTGCTAATTCTGCACACGTTTTTTAATATTTGTAATAAAATTTTCTTTGATCAGCTCTTTGGCATATTCATTGTCGATGATCTCAGAATAATACTGGTTACTTTACAGATGTTGTTTTTAGATGATAAGTTTATGTATAGGAGAAAATCTTAAGCAGGTTGCATTTAATAGAAGTTTTCTATGCTTAAAGCAAAAAGAGAAAGGATACACATTTACTTATTCAAGATTGATGATACCTTCTAGTTAGCATCTTTCTCTGGAATTTTTTTCCTATAAAGTGAGTGATTGGTGCGTATTGAGACTGCTTTAGTTGATTAGTATCCTTCAACTTAGATCTGGTGGAGCTTTTTCCAAGTCTTGGGGTGGCCTTGGTTTTGAAAAATTCTGGTCACGCTATGTTGGATGAAGTTATTCTTCACCTCTCTTTTTCAAACAAAGGGAATTTTCATTGGCAAGTGGGATCCTTGATAGTTTTATGGAATATCTTGCTAGAAAAGAATACGAGGGATTTTAAGGGGGTAGAGGGGACTTGGAAGTTTGGAGTTTTGCTTCTTTTGCTTATTTTGTTTTGCTGTCCAGCCTCGATCTTTTTGGTGATATTCCATTCCCTTTGGTTCTAAGTTGGAGCTCTTTCTTGTAATGTTTTAGTGGCTCCCCTTTTTCTTGGGCCTATGTTGTTTGTTTGAATTTTTTTGTAATCTTTCATTCTTCTGAATAAAGTGGTTTTTTCATTTAGAAAATAAGTACTCTTAGATTCACTAACATTACTCGATTTATATTCTCTTGAGCAGACCTCCTTTTTACCTCGGGATGGTGGGGATCGGTTTGAATGTCGTCATCTTCATTTACACAAGTATGTCAGCTTGGAGCATTAGAAGGTTTGATGAAAAATGGGAACTAGCAAGCTTATCAGTTTTACCAATTGTCACACTTCTCGGGCTTATCTCCTTTTTCTTGTAAGATAAACCCCCAACATTTTATGATGTTGCAGTATATTAACATTCTTTGTTCTCATCCTGATGCATAAACATATTTTTCTTCATTTGTAGGTTGTCATTTGCTGTCTGGCCAATATGGGGTTTCCTGACTATTCCTCTTCTGGTACTTATCACATGCTTTTCGGTTTCAGCCTTTACCAAAATTTCAGTTTTCATTAACATTCTACTACTCTTCCATGTCGCTGCAGTTCACTTTGTTCATGGCATGCATGGTTGTATTTCCCAATATAATGATCGGGAAATTCAGGCATCAGAGTGATGTGCTCCGTACAGATTAAACATTTGCTTGATCGAGGTGATGCATAGATGAAAAGATTGATTTTGAAGTACAGATGATTGGTTGGACTGGCTTGAGATAAAAGAAGATTCTGATGTGGGCAATTTACCATAAACCAACTGCCTTCTCTTCAGTCAACTCAAATTCCGACCTTGCCAGAATGATGCACAGTAATGGTACATTTGGAATTCGTTATTTTGATACAACCACAACCGTAGCACCATTCTTCTATCGTTACATCTTCTGTTAGCAAAGGTCCATTTCCTTTGTTACGTAGTTTAGTTGCCTCATTTTTTCATTGGAAAGTAGGTGTGTGGCGTGCCCTATTATTCGTGTACGTGATTCATTCGATTTTAGCATCTTCTTTGGCTATAATTTGTTTATGTTTGGTAGGACTGTAAAGTTTTTTGGAACTACTGTTCAGTGAAGTTACTTGAATGAATGATCTCTTGGGCATTTTTCTTGCTTACCTTTTGCTCTTTCTGCTATTGCTGAAGTGTGGGCAATTCGTTTGTTGTTACTTAGAAAACTGAATAAAGATCTGCTTAGTCTATTTGAATATTGGCAAAATTTTCTCCCTTTTTTTTCTCCCCTCATCCACTTAAGCTTGTCTAATCCCTTGATTGACATCCATTACCTTTCTGATCTGTATGGGTCACCAAATTTGAGCAAATTGATTGTACTAGAAAAGCTAAAGCAAACCCCACTTTCTTCTACTTTTCTTGATCCTTATAGGGCCTCAACCATGCGTTGTTCCCCTTGTTGGGAACTTTATCTTTCAGTATCATAAACTCCAAAAGGGAAAAGGCAAAGCAGCTTCATCCCCCATTTTCTCCATGGCCCTACCTTGAACTACCACTACTCTTTTATTTGATAATTGGGTCGGAGGTCTCACATCCTGTATTTAGCTCATAACCCACCTCACTAATCTTCGGCGTGGCTTCACCCATCTAAAGGACCAGTACTAAGAGACGTCAAGAGTTTTTGTTAAGTTTTCAATATTGGGGTGTAAACTTAGGAGGATATTACCTCTACTCTTTTATCTAATAACCAGGATCGGAGCTCTCACATCTTGCACTTAGCTCATAATCCACCTCACTAGTTTCACCTATCCAAAGGGCTTGTACCAAGAGAACGCGTGAGCGATATGGGGCGTGGGGCGTAAACTTAGTTCCAAGTCTTGGTACTCTCAAATACAAAAATAAAACAAAACCCTTTTATTGCCTTCAATCAGTGAGGACTGGGGAAAAGAAAAGGATGGATTTTTGTGCTGGAAATTTGAAGTTAGCATGTGCATATTTTCAAACCATGTTTGCTAGAGAAATGACAATGGGAAAAAAGTTGAAAGCTTCAATCAATTGTTCACCTAATTGTTGTATGGTTTATTGTTTTTGATGTAGGATTTTGACAAGGATGCAGATGACCTTATACCAGCCCCTTCATATTCTTTCTTTGTTTATATATTTGGTGAAGGAATCATGCATAAGTTTGATTGCTACCAGACAAAAATCACTATAAAATTTGAAATCTTTTCAAAATTTTTTTGCTTATACGCATTGTCTTGAAACCAACCAAGAAAAAAGGATGTCTCTCGTCATGTTTTTTTTTTCCCTTCATAAAAAACATTAAACTTTGCTATGTATTTTATTTTTTGTTTATATTTGACAAATGTCTCATGATTCCTGCTTCTATTTATTTCTACCTCCATTTCTTGTTTCTTTAAAAAGAAAAAAAAACTGTTTTCTTTGTTAAGAATTGTAGACTTTTTGATGTTGTGGTGACTGATATTCTTTTTAAATCATGTTTATTTTCCAACATATGTATTTCTTTTCCCATTTGGTAATATACTTCAAACTTTGACTAAAATACCAAAAGAAAGTAAAAAGTAAATGCGACTCTTTTAGAAAAGTATAAACAGAGAGAGGGGAATACTTTAACCCATCGTGATTCCAAAATAAATCAAAGGTTAATAATTAATATATTCCACTTTATAAATTATCGAGAGTGTTTGAAATTGAATTCCCAAGTGACTTTGAGGATCATAAGTATATTTAGATTGTTTGATAACCAAAAAGAAAAAAGAAAAAAAAATTGAAATTATCAAACAGTTTATAATATCAATTTTTTAATAATTATTTTGAAGTTGAATATTGATCGATAAGGAATCACTTTAGAATCATTTGATGGTATAATTTGGAATATATATTGGAGTACTTTTAAATATATTGAAACCAAACAAAGACTTTTAATAAAATGTATAAGTATTTTAATTAAATCTATTTTTACAAAAAAAAAAAAAAAGTATTTTAAGAAAAATTAGTTATTTAATAAGTATTTAAATTAGAATGTATGTCAAACCCCTAAATGATTTGAGCATAATTTTAGTGGTCAAACATTAATTAAGTGCAGGCTCAAGCTCTTCTTTAGTCTAATACTTTAATTAAAAAAAAATTTAGATACTATTTTGATCACTATACTTTTGACTTTCGTTCCTTTTTATCAGTGTATTTTTTAATTGTGTTGATTTTAATTATGTACTTTCAAAACGTCCGTTTTGATCCCTATGCTTTTCAAAGACGACTAATTTAGTTCTTATGCACAAAATTTTAACCCACATTTTATACACAACGGTAACTCTTTAATAAAAAATTATTTCCAAATTTTAGAAATTTTATGATTTAAAAAAATTAAATTAAAATGAAATTTAATTGATCAAAATAGTCACTTTTTAAAGATATATAATCGAAATGAAGGTTTCAAAACTACAAGTAATAAAATAAACAAAGTTGAAATTATTGCCAAGATTTAAATCAACGTTTTAAAATTACATGAACCAAAACGAACTACAACTGAAGGTGTAGGAACCGAAATAGTATTTAAATAAAAAAAAGGACAGAGAAAAAAAAAAGAGAGGACAAAGTGGCAATGTGAATTAGAAAAATTTAGCAGCATGCAATCAAAAGGGGGAGAGAAAAGAAGAGGAGGGCAGAAGTGAAATGAATTGATGATTGAATGAGTATGAAACACATGGTTTGTTTCCAAGACTTTTTGTGAGACAATGATCTTCTTTCCCTTCTTTCCACAACAACACAACATCAAGATGTGGACTTTCACCACCCACAACCACAAACAAAATATGTTATGAACATCTCTCTGCTCTGCTTCTGCAGTTGACCATTTAACACTCCCTCTCCAAATTTGTGTTACTTCAATTCTCGAGAATATGTGGTAGTAGTGTTTTTAGAGTGTTTTCTTTTAGGCAATGACGTTTTGAAGAGTGTTATAACTAAATACACTTGATTTTATAAACATTTGTAAGAGATGTTCAAAACCAAAATGATGACCATATCACTCAACTTATATGAACCATGGCACTTTTCTCTCACAGCACAAGAGGAAAAAAGGAAGAGGAGGAAGTTGGAAAGTAGAGAGAATAAATAGGAGGAATGAATAAAAGAGAATGTAGAGTTTCAATGGCTTTGTTATTAACTTATCATATAAATATAATGCAATCACAGCCCCATTTTTCAAAGAATCCATGGCCCGCGGCCTCGCTATGAGGATTGAGGATGGAGGGCCCTGTCCCCAAGAATGACGAAAGTGCCCTTTGTGGAGTAGGAATTGGGAAAACCTGTGATATGCTGGTGGGTCAACTGGTAGAAAGTCTTCCTGTAATTTGAAAGGTAGGCTTGTTGAGCTGAGGAGGTATGTGGATGTGGGGGCTATCAAATTTCACCTTTTTTCTTTTCTCTCTTTTTGAAATTTCAGTCTTTTTTTTTTCTTCTTCTTCTTTTTGGTGGTGTTTTGGAGTGGAGTCTTCCTTTTGAGGGTTTGACCCATCAGAAAATTTCTCGATTTCCATACTCTTTTCCCTTCCCCCCCTTTGATCCCAAGTCTCAACAACAGCTATCTTCCAAGCATTCACCCATTTCTGGTTTTGTTCTTCATTTCTTCAATTGAACAACAACCCCAAGTGTCATCATTTTAGTCCTCTCTTTCTTCGCCCCCTTTAATGGTTTAGGTTTGCTTTTTTGGGTCTCTCTCTCTTCTTGAACGCACTCTTGTGCTTGGTGGGTTGTGCCGCTGAGGGGATGGGCCCTAAACTCCACTGAGGTTTAATGGCGACATGGGTCTCTTTCTCCTCCTCCTTCAGTGGCCTCTTTGCTCCCGTTTTCAGCTGTCTCGCATTTAATCTTTTCCCGGAGAGTGTTCTTTTGAGCTAGATAAGATTTGGGGGTTTCTGATTCTCTGTCTGGTAGACCTTGTGGGACGGCTTTACACCAGTTTTCTCTGTGCGGATCTCTGATTTCTGCAAATGGGTCTTTAAGATAATGCTCAAATGATGCTGGGTCTCTATCTTCGACTTTGATTTACTGTGTTTCTGATGGCCTTTTTGTCTGCATTTCTTCTTTTGCCTTCGTAATTCCTAAGATGATTTTTGAATGTGGAGGTGGATTTTGGAAGTGACAGTTGATCTCTAGAATGAAATAAATTCGTTCTATTTAAATAAGTTCTTTATCATCTGAAACCCGAATTGAGGACTTGCCAAGGTGGGAGATTCGACCTGCCGTGACTGATTTGCATCAGTGATGCCTTTCTTGGTTTAAAATGGTTCTTGTTGCATTAAACAAATGTGAGGTTGGCTAGTGGTTCGATTTCGAAAAATATCTGGTGCGCTGCAATTCCCCCAAGGAAACACATGGAGAGAATGATCCAACCTCCTCTGGTAAGTCCTTTTTCTTTCGCTTTGGATGTGTTAATGAAATATAATCTTGTCTGCCGTTTTGATTTTTTGAGATCCTAGTATGATTAATGATCGATGCAATTTGGGACTTTGGTTTTTACCATGTTTGCTTCTTGATCACAAATCCTTCTGCAGTAATTAGTCAATAACCTTCATATTATTAGTCAATAACCTTCATATTATCTAAGTGGAGTTGTCATAAAAGTAAAGATGATGTGTTTTGCTAAGTTGAAAACTCTCATTTGTTACCATAATGTTTCTTGTAGTATTTTTTTTCTTAGGCGGCAGAAGTTTGAAGCTAACGAAAAATGACTCATTGAGTCTCCTAATTGGTGTTTTGAGAAGGAGTTCAGGTAGAAGAATGGAAGAAATAACGAATCACATTTTGAGAGTTCTTGTATTTAACAACTACAATTATCGTTAACATCATTCTTTTGTTTACAAAATTGAGATTATGGTTTGTTGGCTTTTATCCATGTTCTTGTGTTTCTTACATCTTTAGGGGAGGAAGTTAAAAGAAAAGGATTATACTCAATCCAGCCACAATAACATCTTATACAAAACGCTGAAACCAAGTAGATCATCTGAAAACTTTACCAATTCACTCCCGTTGAGAACTTTGAGAAGTGGGAACAAAAGAAGGAAATATTCTTAAATTTGCTGGTATTTGCAAACGCACCATGAGGCGGAGAAAGAAGACTTGTTCCAATTTTCATGATCATCCAAGGCACTTCTTCAAATATCTCTCCTTTCTAACTATTGCTCTAATTTGAAATAATGTCCATGACCATGATTCTCAAAGACTTCTACTCTTTCTTCAAAATGACTACTATCCCAAAGTTTGTACACTCTAAAATATAACTTAGGCAGCATTTGGAAAGATTTGTTCCACCGTAAAAAGAGGTAAAAAAAAAAATACGATCTTTTTCTAAAAAGTCATTTCTTGCTTGGTTGTTATATTTTTTTTACAGGGAAGACTTTCACTATATACTAAAAGAGTACAAAAAACAGGAGTCACAGGACAGATAAAGCAATCCCCTTGAAACTACTAACCCAAGTTTATGAAAAAAGCCTGCAATTTCCTAAGATTGAAGAAAGCTGAGTTATTGTGGTCTGATGATAGCCTGAGTTATTATATTTCTATGTAAAAGTTAAGCTATTGTAGCTTTATGCTTTCACCATTTCAAGTTGCTTAAATAATTCTATGGATTTCTGAGGACGAGGATTAGTCTTTTCTTCACTTCGATATTGATGGATGAGCCGTTTCTTGTAATTGTGCCTATTGTTTTTGCTAGCTCCTCCGTCTAGGCTGTTCCTTTTTGTAGGCCTCTGCTTTCATACGTTGAATTGTGTTAAAAAAATAGTATGTTTTTATCATTGTACACCTATATGTTTGCGTAAAGTACTTTAGTTTTCATTCTTGAAAACATTTTTGACATTTTCTTTGTGATTAGGATCTAGATAGATCAAAAACCTAGAAGATTAGGAAAGATTCCTTTGAAAAATATATTAAGATGAATGACCATGAGCTGCCAAATGGTCAAAAATGGAAGCTGTAAACCTGGTCTCTAAGGTCATTGGTTTAAACTTTAAAGTCAAACCATAGCAACCACATATAGTAGATATTAAATATCCTGCAGTTTTTCCAATGCAAAATGTTATAAAGTCAAATGGTTGTCCCATAGAATTAATATTGATATTGATGCTCATGGCATGGATACTATGCTATCTAACAAGTAAAATCTATTAAGATAAATACTATAAGGTAAATTTTTAGGCAATATTTGGCATTTTGCATAATACTGATATTTGGTGAAGCTGCAAATTGCTTCACTATATGTGTTATTATCTTTTGTAGGACTAAAAAGAAAAATGACTTACATTGGTTCATGGATGGTTTCAGGTTGACACAACAGCTTGTTTATGTAGAGTAGATGCAGGTCTTAAGACTGTAGCTGGAGCAAAAAAGTTTGTCCCTGGTTCAAAGCTTTGTCTACAACCTAGCATTAAACCATCTATTCACCCAACTAGACCTAAACCGACTCGTGGTGACAGGAGCAGGAACCAATCCCCTCTGCTTCCTGGACTACCCGACGATCTTGCAATAGCTTGCCTAATCCGTGTCCCTCGGGTTGAACACCGTAAACTCCGGTTAGTTTGCAAAAGGTGGTATCGTCTTTTGGCTGGCAACTTCTTTTACTCGCTCCGTAAGAGTCTAGGAGTTGCGGAAGAATGGATATATGTCATTAAGAGAGACCGGGATAATAAGATCTCATGGCATGCCTTCGACCCCATATATCAGCTTTGGCAGCCCCTTCCTCCTGTCCCTAAGGAATATTCTGAAGCTCTTGGGTTTGGCTGTGCCGTTCTTAGTGGTTGCCACCTCTATTTGTTTGGTGGCAAAGATCCAATAAAAGGAACAATGAGACGAGTAATTTATTATAGTGCCAGGACAAATAAATGGCACCGAGCCCCTGACATGCTTCGTAGGCGACATATTTTCGGCTCGTGCGTCATAAACAACTGTCTGTATGTTGCAGGTGGGAAAAATGAAGGTGGACATCAGTCCTTGAGATCTGCTGAAGTCTATGACCCAAATAAGAATAGATGGACCTTTATTTCGGATATGAGCATTCCCATGGTGCCCTTAATTGGAGTCGTTTACGAGGGTAAATGGTATTTGAAGGGATTCGGGTCCCAACGACAGGTTCTAAGCGATGTCTACCAGCCCGAAACCGACAGCTGGTACCCTGTTTATGATGGAATGGTTGCAGGCTGGAGGAACCCGAGTGTCTCCTTAAACGGACACCTTTATGCCGTGGACTGTAAGGATGGCTGCAAACTTAGAGTCTACGACGAAGTATCCGACTCTTGGGACAAGAGTATTGATAGCAAGCTGCATTTGGGGAATTCTAAGGCATTGGAGGCTGCTGCTCTCGTTCCACTAAATGGAAAATTATGCGTCATTCGCAATAACATGAGCATTTCTCTCGTCGATGTTTCGAAGTGTGAAGATGCCAGTGGTGCTCCCGGTGAACATCTATGGGAGACCTTAGCAGGAAAAGGGCAGCTCAAGACTTTGGTCACGAATCTCTGGTCAAGTCTTTCGGGTCGGAGTCGACTGAAAAGCCACATAGTTCACTGCCAGGTGCTTCAAGCATGAAAATTTTTCATATTGTTTGATAGGCTTCTAGTGTTCATATGCTTTTCTTCTGCTTCTCCTCTTTACATATCTTAAAATCATGGCTTAGATGTCAAATATGGGAGAACCAATGCTAGTAAGTAATCAATCAATACTACTTCAAATAGTTTTGTCACATGGACAATTTTATCCTCTCTGTCCTATTCTTTTACTTGCCATTTGTGAGAAAGAAGGGAAACAAAATTGTCCATTCAACATAAGATTATTTGTAGTAGTATTGAACTGTGAGAGAAGTATTATAGAACTTGAAATATTTTCTCAATACAGTGTCAGGTGATTCAGATTGTGACAGGCAAATGAGCCTCTCTTGATAGACTCATGTTACAAATATATTTTATTATATGATATGATACACAATCATTGAGTTTCTTACATTATTTTATATGCTCATTGTTGGAAATCTGGTCACTCTTTATACTATATGTCATGATGACATCACTATAAATCCACTTTTTAATCTTGATTGAATGTATAAGATTATACAATAGCCTATAACACATAACTAATGATATTTCATATATATATTTTGATCATCGAGAGTCGGAGCCTGTTCTCCTATACTCAGAGGCACCCGTACTCGTCCCAAGATTCGAACCCTGGAGACATCAATGATTAATTCATCAGAGGGTTCAAACTTGAAATCTCTAAGCCAGTATGACCAAGAGATTTCAAGCCTTTATCAATTGGGCTACCTCTTGGGGGCGTATTAAAAAACCAAGAAAGATAACATTGGTTAAACTTAATATCAAGATGACGATGATAATTTAATAATGATCTAGGTTTGAATTCACACCTTGGGGAGGACGCCCAATTACTACATTGAAGATTTCTTTATGAACCGAATTAATTCTTATACTTTTTCTACTTCAAATTCCAAAATAGAAACCAAACTAAATGTTATCTGATCTAATATTTTAAAACCTAAAATTTTATCCTCGAGACTAAAACAATTTTCAATTGACTTTACTTTTAAATGTATTTGATTTGAAAATATAGACAGCAGTATATTTAATATTAAAAAAGTATCTATTTATATGATATAATATTTTAACTATTATATCTACCATCACTTATTTATCCAAATTTGAAGCAAAGTTTTGAAATATGCCTACTCCTTGATAAACTGTTGGATATAAATTCGAAATCTATATGCCGATTTGATATAGAATCAGTATCACTTTATAACTTCTCACGAATACATTACATGATGTTACACAATTGACCATGTCGTTTAAGGTCCCTTCAATAAAATTTCCAATTTCTACCATAATTATTAATTTTAAAATTAAAAAAATAGAATAGAGAATAATTTAAAGGTTTAAATACTATTTTAATCTTAATATTTATACTTTTTTTGTTTGATTCATCTACTTTCAAAATATATATTTTGTTCCTATAGGTATTATTTTTGTTCATTTAGCTTTTAAACTTTTGAAGTGTTCATTTTAGTTATTGTACTTTTGAAAAAATAATCATTTTGTTCTCTTCCTTTCTACTTTTATCCAATTTTTTTTCATTTAATATTAGCACGACATTTCACTGACTAATATTTTCAAAATGTTATCATAAATTTGAATTAAAAGATTTTAATTAGGTATAACTTTTGTGTTAAAATTTTAAAATTTTCGTCCCCTTTTATGAATAGAAAATGAACATTTGGAAGGTACAAACATTAAAGTAATTAAAAGTTGAAACTTTAAAGTATAGACCAAAATACATGAACTAAAATAAATCCGACCAAGATGAGTCGTATTTAAATCAAAATAAAAATAATGTAAAATTTAAGTGAATAAACGATATATTTAATTTAGTGTAAGATTGATAATATTTGGAAGGTGTTACATTAAATACAGAAATGGTTGTCGCACAAATAGAACTTAGCTTCACTCTGTTTCTGTTTTATAATTGAGAGTTTTGAGTCTCCCCTCTCTCAAATTCGCACTTCGAGAGTGACTGTTAGGGTTAGGGTTAGGGTTTTAGTTTTCAGAAGCTCCATGGAAGAGATAACCGAGGGTGTCAACTCCATCACCTTGACAGCCGATTCGCAGAAGAAGAATCGAATTCAAGTCTCCAACACCAAGAAGCCCCTTTTCTTCTATGTCAATCTCGCCAAGGTTCGTTTCCTTTTTTTCTCTATTCTGAATCTGAGGTTTAGCTTTTCGATTTGGATTATTTTTCCATTTTAGGTTTTGTCTGTTCGTTTATCTGGTTTGGCTAACCCTCTGGTTATGGATTTTTATCTTAAAAAATGTGTAGAGGTATATGCAGCAGTACAATGAGGTCGAGCTTTCTGCGCTTGGGATGGGTAAGTCCTTCTTTTCTGTTCTCGTGCCTTCCGATTTTGAGGATTCACTTTCGCTCAACCTATTGTTTAGTATCGTAACGTAGGGAAGTGGTGGCTGTTTAATGTGCTCTATTCGTTGGAATTGGATTGTAATCTATGTACTACTTGACGGGGCAGGGTTTTTCTTTATTTGGGCATTTATTTTCGTTGCCTTTATGGCACGAAACAATTTGTGTTCTTCGCACTTTCTAATTTCTGCCTTCATGGTCGTCTTGTATCTGGATGTGATTCATTAATGTATTTATTACGCTTTTAGTTACTTATGATTGTTGGGTAATAGAATTTAAGATATTTTGTTGACGTGTATATTTCGTCTTGTCAATATTTCATACCAATACATTCAAATTCTTTTGTGATGTGATATTTGACCGAATTGGTTCCCTTAACTTAGAAAAGCTTGTAAGAATATTAAATTAAGAGTCGAGGTTTTGAATTTATTGCTGTCATATACTTCATGGCTATCTATGTATATTCAAGTTTGCGACTGAGGTGCTTAGCTTGCTTAACTAAAACATCTTTTCAAATGTTTTCATGTGGATGGTCAACTTGTCATTGTTTTTATGCGACTAGTGAAGCTCATTCTCCTGCTTGCACTTCCTTTAATATAGTTAATTGATCCTTTTGCCTTAGTGATCTGGGATATTAATATGTTAAAATTTCTGTGTATTGCTTTGGCAGCCATTGCTACAGTTGTGACTGTTGCAGAAATTCTGAAAAACAATGGATTGGCTTTAGAAAAGAGTAAATATCCTCTTCCTTATTTTTTAATATATGCAATTTGGGTTAGCTCTTAAAGCTCACAACAATTATCTTACATTCCATAGAGATAATGACTTCTACTGTCGATATCAAGGATGATTCTCGGGGGAGACCAGTCCAAAAGGCTAAGGTAATATGCCATACTGCTGTACTTTGGTTTAGAAGTTTTAGAAGTCTCTCTCGTGTACATGTTTTGGCATATAAATGAATATTCTTGAGAAAATTCCAACTTATCATGTTTATTAATTCTGATAGTTCGACCCTACAATGCAAATTAGTGTGCATGCAATAGTGTTTATTTACTGAGCGTGGGAAGTTTCTATGTTTTTTCATTTGATTAGTTAAGTCTAACACTAGTCGCCACTGATTTTTCACCTTCAGATTGAGATTGTGTTGGGGAAAACTGAAAACTTCGATGAACTGATGGCAGCTGCGGCAGAGGAAAGGGAAAACGAAGATGGTGAAGAACAGAGTTGAAAAGTTATTTTCTTTTTCTTTTCTTGTTCTTTTTTTCCTCCTTGTGGATGAGTCTGGTTATTTCCTTATATCTGGTCTCTCTGTTCTTAATTACATTAGTAACCAAGTGGTCCATTTACTGATGTAGGTTTTAGTTGAGGAACCATTTACTTGCCCTTTTCTAGTTACCGTGGGATATCTTCGTTTAAGAGATTGGAAACATAATCTGAGTTATCATTCAAAGTTTATATTATTTAATTTTATGCTTCAATTTTGGTAAATGCATTCAATAGGATCCTGCTGCGTGAGAGCTTAGGATTCGTCGAAGTATACTCTTTCTACACGTGTTACGACTGAACCTAGTTTCCCATAATTTGAAAAATCACCATTGACAAAGGCATGGTCTACCATTCAAATGAAGGCGAGATCATATTACAACAAATCGGACATGTTAGATGTCAAAGAGGACTGCCTTTTGAAATGGGATTTGAAGTAACGCTTTCAGTTCTAAAGCCTGCTTGTGCTGCTAATTGGAAAATGAATTTTATAGGGTTCTCAGTTATCATATGTGTGTATATAATGGTGCGATTTCAATATTATATCGCCTCTTTAATGCTTCATATACAGCATGTGAAAATATTACGTACAATTTTTGCCTTTCAGGCCACGAATCAAATGTTTTCTTCAGCTTGAAAGCCTTCTTGTTAACATTTTCTAGTATTGTCAAGAATGTGTTCAAAGGACACAGGGACAAGGTTTTATAGAACTCATCTGAAAGCTAAGGCATGTTGGTTGATCACTGGATCGGTTTCAAACTAGTGGCATGGTGGGTGATTGGCCTTCTTCCATCAACAGAGCTAAAGGAAGCGAGCCAAAACATCACAGAAAATACCACTTCACAGAGAACAAGTTTCTAACTTTTTACAAATAATTCCGTTTGGCAAACACATGCTCAAACTCAGCTAATCAATCTGTATCTCATGCATAGCCAAGTCTTTTTGGTCATTGAAAATTTGTGATTTTTCGCCAATTTTAAGATGATCACAAGGTCTTGTATTTGCTCAAGGTGGGAAAATTTTCTATAGTACTCACTGTAATTGATTATGTGTCATACCAATATAATTTTATCGTTTAAGAATGATGTGGAGTCCACTGACATTAAATAATTATTTATAAGAAAAAAATTAGTGTGAATGTGTCAACCGAATAACATGGAATATAGTTTATAAAGCCCCAAAATGCCTAATGTGGAATATAGTTTGGAAGTGGGGTTTTTTTTTGGCATATGTAATAAATCTTAAAAATGGATGGTCTCAGGATAATTCTAGGTCTGAAGATGACTTACGTTGATAGTGCGCAAACTTATTTCTATTAATGCTTTTGATGGCATTATTTAGACCCCTAAAAAAAAGAATCAGATTGATAAAAGTTCAGATTGCATGCATCGCTCTTTTGTCTTTTAGTTTGCCTCTTCATTCCTACTTAATTGTGACTGAAGTATTCATCAGACTTTTCAAGAACTTTCTCTGACCATTTCCATGCTTTTGTTCTACTTTCCATAATCGTAAACCATTAAACATCATATACCAAAATCAATTTGGATTGCTACAAGGTGGAATCCACTGGTTAGTTTTTGTAGGTTGTAAGAAAAAGAACCACCCTTCTTTTGGATAAGAGCATTACTACAATAAATAGTCCAAATGCAAAATTTCTTCCATCAAGGAGATAATGTAGTACCCAAGCTCTTTATAAAGGATAACTTCATTTTGCCTTTCCTTTATTCGATACTCCCTTCTTCATTGACTTCTTTTGAGGTTTCTTATTTGGTTTCAACTTGCTCGATGTTGACGATGAGGGCTTTCCATCGTGTTTTCGCCTCTTTTCTCTTTTCACATTGTACATATTGATAGCCTATAATCAGGATAATTTGCGAAGACCATTAGACAAAATTTCCAATGATGGAGCAACAAAGAAAGATGTTGGTTTCAACCAAAAATAGAGAGAAAAAACCTTATTAACGTTTAGTATCTCATGTGAATTCTTGGATATTAATCGATTCAGGACATTCTCAGTTTGCTCCCTTTCTCGAGAGCCTACACCAGTTCCTTCCACAACAGGCAAAAACTGCATGTAAACAGAGAACAAAATGTTACTTAATGATAACAGAAAGTATGCTCGAGCATGCCAAGGAAAAAGGATTATTTGGTTAACCTTGCGATATTTTCCTTTATGCTTTGGAGGCTTTTCTCCTCGCAACTTCCTGTCAAATTTTCCACCACTAGCTGTCGCAGTTGCTGCCATTCCAGCAACATTTCCAAGCTCATCTTTTGTCATTTTCTTTGGTGCAACTTGCGTCCCTGTTATGGGTAAAGCAGTTGCAGCTAGTTGAACGTGGCTGCATAAGTATAATCAACTTTAGCTATAAATAACAGAACGGTAATGGAATGACAAACAAAAGATGGATTTAAGATGATATGATATTCTAGGATACAGAAGGAACAAATTAATGGGATTCACATGTACAGGTTGTGGTCAGATGCTCCACCCTCCTACCCAATATAGAAGAAATTTAATTACCCAAATGTATATGTTAGTCTGATATGATATACTTTAATTGTACCGGCAGTAAGGAGAAGTGAGAAAGGGAAGACTGCAAAGAAAGGAGTTATAATCTAATTACTTGTTCAACACCCAATAACAGTGATAAGGGGCAAAAACCTTGGTAAAGCACCAACTTTTGCGGCTTGTTTCAGATTCTGTAGGCGATTGTTTTCTTGCTTTTCAACTCGTTTTCTCTTATTTGATTGTCTTTCAGCAAACGGGTCCATCCCTGGCTCTGAAAATGTGAAAAGCGTGATACTCAATGGACATTTTGATAATAATGTAAGCCGAGAATGAATATGGCAAGCAATATAATCAACCAATATTCTACTTATCTCTGTCATGCAACCATGTTCAAAATTTTGTCATCAAGTAAGAAAATAAAAAGACATAACTAACGAAAGGAAAAGTAGCTTATCTTAAAATGCAAGGTTCTATTAAGTATTACCATCAGTCATCTTGGCCTCAATGATAGGTATGTTCTCCTCATCATTTGCACGATCGTAACCATGACGACGCTTCCATGTTTGAGTTTGTTCATCATATGCAATCTTATCCTTTTTCCTATTCTTTATACCTGCAAAAGTCATTATGTACTAAAATTAAATTCTACCCACGAAACTCCCTATTCCAAGGTCATGCATTTGACTGAATTATGCCTCCATTCCTTGTTGTTTCTTTTCTTCCTTTTCAGATGTTTCTTTTGCTGCAAGTCGGCCTTTCAACTAAATTCAATTCAAGTCTCACAATGGAAGGACGGGGAACACAAATCTTCTAACATAAAAGACAACATCACAAAAAAAGATGTGAGCATAACAAAAGGACCAACCTCGTTTTTTAGCAAAGAGTTCCCATTTTGTAGGAGGTTTAGGCTTAGGCAGCTGGAAAGAAAGAAATAAAGATATTACACATCACCCAAAAAGGTAAACATCCATAACTAAAAAGTGATGATGAAATAATCAATGTAAACATCCATAAAATTATTTAAGAGCATACATGCTTCTCCCTGGGCAATCTTGTTTTAGGTGGAGGCAACCTCACTAGAGGACCATCTCTGTCTTCAGTTGAGGGCAGGATGAAAAGTTCATTGGCAATAGCTTGAACTAGCTCTGTACCTTTCTGTAGACATTCATTCACCAGCTCCTCCCTGTAATTACAAAAGTAACCAAGCAAATACAATAAACATTCTCTGACTTTATTAATTTCAATGACAAATTAGGCTTCTCCCGGAATAACATATACATGTACGTATGTGTGAACATGTCTAAAATAATGTAATTATTCTAAACAACCAAAATCCTCAAGTTCGTAGCTTTCTCTAATTTAAGTCAATAATACATCAAATAAACAGCATTCAACCGCATAACTCGATATACCCAGGTTCTGGTTCGAAGGCGTGAATCAAGCAAAACGAAAGCACAGTTTGATGTAAACAGAGCAGTACCAGCAACTTAAAAGAAGAACCCATTGGAACCTAATCCGTGAAGCAATTATAGTTGATGTATTTATGGAGAGGGAAGAAAGAGGAACCTGGAGGAGGGCGGGGAAGTTAAATGGTGGTGAGGATTGAAGGCCATGAGATGACCAAGGTCGACCTGAAGTTGCTGCTGGTTCTCCATCTCCGCCCAAATCAAGAGACTTCCCACAGAACAGAACAGAAGGAAGATTCAGGGTTTAGGCGCGGGACAAGAGAGAGCGCTTCTCCTCAAAGACTTAAACGACGCCGTTTGTTTGGCTTTGTCTTTCACACTGCAAAATCGGTAGCCCTAATGGCTCCCACGCGGGCTTTACAAACTCGCTCTCAAATTTTACTTAAAAAAGGCTTTAAATAAATATTTACTTAAATAAATATTTACTTCTAACTTTAATTTATTTTTTTTAGATTTATTTTGGAGTTTATACTTTAAAAATATTTATTGTAATTTGTAGTTTCAATTTTAATTAATGTTAATTCATATACTTTCAAATGTTTTATTTTGTATTTTTAAATATTTTTATTTGTATTTGTAAAAAGTTACTATTTAATTTCTTAATTTTATTTTTAATCTTGTTAATTTTATTTCGACAAAAATAGAATGTTAGCAACTAATATTCGAAGAAAACTAATACCAAAATCCATGGTTTTGGAAACCCCCTTAAACCCGTAAGCAAATTTTTTTAAAAACAATTATGGAACGAAATTTCAACCTTCAAGATTTTATACTAGTGGTGCCCCTAACTAGCTCGTGTTGGCGAAGAAAGCTAGTATTCAAATTCAAAACATTCAATCTCAACTTGAAGAAACGCATCCATTGAAGGTAAGGTTTACTTGTCAACCACTTTTTTTCTGTCAAATTTGTGATAAAACGATTGAGACACTTTCTCAAATCACTATTATTGGTAATTAGTTTCACGAGGAGTGGGGCTTGACCCGATTCTTTTCCAATACGTCAGAATCCCCGGTGTCGGTTTTTCATTCCCCTAAATTCCCGGTCCAATTGTAATCCCCCAGGACGATCAATCGGGAATCGCCGATGCATCTGAGATCGTAGAAGCAATTTTCGCATCGTCTCCTTCAGATCCATCTGTAAGTTCCAACTTTCACTGTTGTTGAATTTTCCCGTTTTGGTTTACTTCACATCTGTTCGGAATTCGATCTCTCTTCGGCTTTCTCCATTTTATTAATTCCAAAATAACATATCTCTGTAAAACCTAAATGGGAATTGGAATGGGTTTTCCGTCTTGTTAATATCAACTTCCTTCCTAGTTTTCCCCCACTAAAATCCCAAGTTTTCTTGATACTAGAGGGTTTTGCCGTTATTGGGATGGATGGGAACAAGGATGATGCTTTGAAATGCTTGAAAATTGGAAAGGAGGCTTTGGAAGCTGGGAATTTGGTTCGGGCCCTCAAATTTGTCAATAAAGCTCGTCGTCTTGATCCGGCGCTTCCCATTGACGACCTCTTACCGGAACTTAAAAACGTTTCTGGTGAACAGTTGGGTGCTGATGCGTGTGAAGCTGGCAATGGCTCATCTGGGTCCCCTTCATCCAAGTCCTCTGATCAGCCTTCTCTTCGCCGTAGAGTTCCGGCGTCTGGTTCTTCTGAATCTTCGACCTCGGCAACTTATACAGAGGAGCACGTAGAGATTGTAAGGCAGATCAAGAAGAAGAAGGATTACTACGAGATTTTGGGATTGGAGAAGAGTTGTTCTATCGAGGATGTTCGAAAGGCATATAGAAAGCTGTCTTTAAAGGTTCATCCTGATAAGAACAATGCTCCTGGTGCTGAGGAAGCGTTTAAGGCTGTATCAAAGGCCTTTCAGTGTCTAAGTAACGAGGAGAGTAGAAAAAGATATGATATTGTTGGGTCTGAAGAGCCAGTCTATGAGAGACGGACTGCAAGACATGGTGCAAATGGATTTAATGGATTTTACGAAGCTGATGTTGATGCAGAGGAGATATTTAGAAACTTCTTCTTTGGTGGAATGGCACCGACAACTACACATTTCCGTAGTTTCAATTTTGGCCCAGGAATGGGACATAGAACGGGTGATCATGGCTCTGGTGGTGTCTTTCGGACACTGATTCAGTTGCTTCCTGTGCTGGTAATATTGCTTTTGAACTTTATGCCATCCTCAGAACCTATCTATGCCCTTTCCCGTTCATATCCTTATGAACACCGATTTACAACTCAGAAAGGTGTCAATTACTATGTGAAATCAAAAAACTTTGAACAAGATTTTCCACCAAATAGTCGGGATCGTCTGGTACTTGAGCAACGGGTAGATAGGGAATACTTCAATATTCTTGCACAGAATTGTCGACTTGAGGTGCAACGACGGCAGTGGGGATTCATTCGTGAAACTCCACACTGTGATATGCTGAATAAGTTTCAATCAGCGGCTTGATGAATGAATGAAGGTCCATTTCATCTCTCTCTGTTATCATTTTGGCAGTTTTGAATTATGTGAAATTTCGGATCCCTTGGCAATTTCTTTTTCGATGTGTTATTTAGATGCATAATTTAATCGCATGATTAGGTGTATTAGTTCCCACCAAACTAGAAGAAAGAAGAAAGAAAGTAGTTGGTTTCGATTTTTGAAAATGGGATTATATATTTTTTACTGTGTAGTTCCTCCGCAAGCTACTGTGGCTTGATGAATGAATAATTGTCCATTTCTCTTGCTCTGTTATTTTGGAACTTGGAATTTTTGGATTATGTGCAATTTCGATTCCCCAAGCTATTGTTTTTTATATGAGTTCTTTATAATGCATAGTTTAATAGAATTATTAGGTGTATAGTTTGCCCCAAACCCATCACAAACTATAAGAATGATGAAAGAAAGTAGTTGTCTTGAAACTGCGCTTATATGTTTCTTAAATGTTTGTCTAACTTTTTCCCCTTGATTTGTATCAATGCTGTAATTTTTTTTTGTTCAAACTACGCCCCCTGCTGTTCATTTATTTTGCCAATACTTGGATCTATAACTAAAATGTTTTCCTAGTTGACGTTACAAATTTGTTAGACTTTTTTTTTCCCCTTTTCCTATGCTTTCATAGGGAATGATCAGAACTCCGCAACCTTTTGATAGATTCAAAGAATATATATTTACGGTGGCTCTATCTTGGTGTAAATTTTATCTCCCCCAACAAGCTATAGTCTTAATGATCTTAAAGCTAATTAGAGAACCTTTTTGTTCTCTTATATAGGTCCTCTTGCTCCCTTTTGTAATATTTCATATTTCCTACCCAAAAAAGGGTTCATGTGCTTAACTTGTTTCCCTAATATAATAAAGAAACAAGATACTTATTGATGAAGTCAAGAGTTGAAGCTACTATAGTATATGATTATATTGAAATGCTTAGTGTTACATACTGCTGATCTTTATCATTAACGAGCTCTTACTTCGGTGGAAAACCACGAATTGTGAAGTTTTAAATTGAAGACTTGTATGTTTGTCTTTGTGTGATTGAGTGGGCATGGGGGGAACAATCTACATGGAACTACAGAAATGCGAGTTGGAGACTAGAAAAGAAAGGGAGTAAATTAGGGAAATGTTATACTTAGCGCTGTAAAAGTGGGGTTTTTGAAAATTGTAACTTCTCAAAGATTGTTTACTTTCTCCTCTACATGTCATTGCATTCTTCTATCGTTTCTGGTTAAGTTTCTCAGGGCCTAGATCTGATTGCATTAAGCAGAAACACCTCTGTTTAAAAGCTTTAATGCCTTGCGAGAATGGCCTTTGAAATTCAGAAACATTCAGGAGCTCTCATCAAAGTTGAGCAGTGAAGGGGGATTCCGGAAAGAGATGAATTGCTATTTGAGCATGCATTTCCAAGTAGAAGCCCCATTACTGGCAAGAATTCAAAGTTTCACATCCCTATCCAAAGAGACACCCGTTACTCAAACATTATTCAACTCTAACCAAAAACATTTGGCTACGAACCAACGCATGTAGCTTATGAAACATATTGAGCAAAGGGGAATTTTCCAGTCAAACATTCTTCCAAAACTTGGATCTATCTCTAGCCCCTTTGCCTTTCGGGAGTTTGGATTTGCCCCATTATGATGATTTGAACTTAATAATGAAGAACCAAGGGCTTCTAGCAGCACCCCTTCCTATGTTCCACAGTTGACTAATCTTCTCACTTGTGTACTTAGAAGTGATCACACCATCCACAAGAAACATTATTTCCTCTAGATGTCATAGCCTATCATAAGTAAGGTATAATTCTTCTAACCATATTGCATGCACCTAGGTCACTTAACTCTATGCTATGGGGGTTGTAATTGTGATCTTCCAATGTAACAGATAACAATTTTCTTCCTTCTATGTTAGCTTCTTCTTAAAAGAAATCTCTCATGATTCTGTGAGGATACATTATAAAAACAGGATAGCAACTGCAATAAGTGAGTAAATTTGAGAACCTTAGCCTTGGCAAGAGTTAAACTACATCCTTTGGAGATAAAAGATTTGTTCCTTTGAATTTTGTCTCTGATATTCTCAATACCCCCAGAAATCCTTATTCTTTTGGTTCTGTCCAAGAGGAATACTGTGTTACTTGAGGTTCAGTTATCACTTTCACATGAGAAACTTAAAGCCACTATCCTACCTTGAAAGACCTCCACATATATGCCCACCACCACGGGCTGAGTGAACAACACTAAGCCTGGGTGCTCCTTTCCTGAACCAGAATCGGGCACAAAACGGCGAGGTAGAAAGTAGAAAGCGAGCTCTTTTCGCGTATACACAATCTCGAAGCCCAATTAGCTCACGGACTGCCTCCTCAACGGCTGCTCACCCTCCGAATCTTCTGACCGCGTCATCCGAGACCGAGATCGGGTACGGATAGGGCTTTGAGTTACCTCTAGTCTCTTCCGCACCCGATTCTCAAATGAGGGTTCCGTGATGTCGAAATAGGATTGAAACCGAGTTTGCTCAAAAATCTTAACTTTGGAAAGTTTCCAACCTGGTTCAGAGCATTCAAGGTGAGTAAACGAGTCTCACCAGGAAAAATAAGTGGTTGATTGATCATCCATACAATGAGAACTAACACATTCACGAATGATTATCCCTGTGGTTGATCAACTTCCCAATGGGGCGACCATCTAGAAATTCAATTTAACTGCTATGGAAGGGAAGGGAGTACTAAACACATCCACAATGAGAACTAAAAGAAAAGAGGAAAGGCGTCCCCCTGTCTAAGACCAAGAGGAGATACGATACTGCCCCTAGATTTTCCTTCGAGTGTAATGACTAATGAGATAGAACAATTCGCACTAGATACGAAACCTTGAACCATTTGCTTCAACGAGCACCAAAGCTTTTTGTTGTTAAAAGACACCTTTAAGGAATAGCCAGTCAACTAGATCATAAATCATAGGCGTTTTCAATATCTGTTTGTTGTAAAATTCCCTCTTCTTGGTTTTCCAACCTTCCACCGTTCACTTTGCTATATGAATTGGGTCTTTCAGTTGACCTAGCCAAAAGACTTCTCATGTGACCAAGCGACCCAGCCTAACAGGAGCGCAAAAACCCGTAAAGGATTTCTCTCAAAACCTAAAATTTGTCTCCTATTCAGTAGGGAGATGGGCTATAAATGTCAGCGATCCAGAGTTTCACTTAACATGATGCCTTTGGACGTCGGAGAACTACATTTCTTTGGTTTCAATTTCATTGATAAATGTCAGCGATCCAAAACTATCAGTTATCTAAGAAAGAGATGGAGAAGAAGCCTGCAGACTGTAACTAGAATGAACTAGTTCTTGCTCCAAGAAGCAAATGATTGATATGTTGAAGTTTGTTATTTTCACTTTCAAATTTCATTACATAGCTTGGTTTCACATCTGTTATTATTTATGCATGAAAATATTCTTTCATGGGTTTTTATTTAGAAAATGCTAGCTTTCATGTGCACTGCAGTGACATGACATTACCTGTATGTACGCTGCACTTAGTGCTGAAAAATACAGTATTGCATTGCATCTCTCATTCTGCTGGCGTGCTCTCTTCTGTATCAACTTTTGCAGTTCTCTTGCTTGGCTGGAGTAATTAGATTACAATACTTCTCTGTTGGATGCTAAGAAAAAGACCGAATCATATTTTATGTTGAATAGCTATATGTTAACCAAACAGTTTTGGAACTTGTTTTTCAGGCCTCATTTTCTCGTTTGCAGGTAGCGTTGTGCGGTCGAGAGTGATTCCCATTCTGAAGAACTCCATAAGACGTTTTCATGAGCCTGAGATGGGAGTCTAAGAGTTATTCCAAGTTGCTCCTTATCTTTCTATTTTGAATGCTTCGCTTGTAAATCTAATATTACCACCACCATCTAGCTTCTAGCAGCATATATTTCCATTGTTACTACAGATTTTCTTGATGCTAAAGATTACAGAGTAGATGCTGAATAATTTTAGAGCTTGAGTTTGGATTTACTGATAAAATCCTTTTGCTTTATCTGAAGTGAACCAATGAAACGTCATTCCTTATTCTCAGTATAATGATTTATCTGTTACAGCTTGTCTTTTGACATTAATGAAGTCATTTTGTTTTATTGGATAGAATGGCAATATTTAGCAGAGAAATCTTTGAATCCAAAAATTGAATTACAATATTTCTTCAATCTATAATCTATATAATCAACGAATAAATCAATATATACTTATTTTTCTGTTTATTGAGTTCAATGAAAAATTGTTGCTACATTTAAGAAGTTCAATTTAAAACTCATTATTTTTAGATTTACCCTTTAATCCTAAAGTAATTATCCAAGTCAACTTAAGATGGTAACCAATAAAATAGAAAGATCAACAATAGATGATTCATAAAGTTCTTATTGTAGAAAAGAAAAATAGATTTAATTAAACTCTCAATTAATTTAAACATAATTTTAAAAAAATTGTGATGAACAAACTTATGTTAGAAAAAGGTAACACATTGTCAAAATTTTAATATATGCCTTTTTAAAAAAATGTTACATCACTCATGCAAGTAGATTCTGTTTTTTATTTTTTGATATAAATACAAGTGGAAATTTGAAATTACAAAGAGGTAAAAATATTGTAAATGCCACCTATGCTCACTTTATCTATTTTGTTTTTTTTTCCTTTAATAAAATTTATAAATTTAAATATCTAAGAGAAATTAGGATTGGCGATATGACGTGATCGAGTTATTGTGAACCCTCAGCTGAAATTGTCTTATAAAGACACTTAACCTCAGTTACAAACGCGTCCTTCGATTTCCCAAATTTTCTCCTTCCATGAGGAATTGCAATCCCTAGGTTCTCTCTATTTGGAGCCATTGATGCGTTTATATTGACGACGCAGTACGATTTTTGAATCGTCTTGTTCTGCACCATCTGTAAGTTCAAATTCTCAACATAGATTCCTATCATAATTGAATTTCAATCTGTCAATCAAATATGTATTTAGTTTCTGTCAATCTTCATCCTGAAATTAGCTTTACGGCAATCGCAATCGATATGTGGTATTGTTAGCGCCGACTATTTCTATTAGTTCCCGATTAGAAATTAGATATTTTCCCCCTTTTGTTGAAGGGAATTGCGGAGAGGTTTGTTCGATATTTGGGATGGACGGGAACAAAGACGATGCTTTGAAATGCTTGAAACTGGGAAAGGAGGCTTTGGAAGCCGGGAATCGGACCCGTGCCCTCAAATTTGTTAATAAAGCTCGTCGTCTTGATCCGACGCTCCCCGTTGAAGATCTCTTGTCGGCAATTAAGAGCGCTTCCGGTGACGAGTTGGGTGCTGATTCTTGCGAATCTGGAGATACGTCGTTTGGGACCTCGTCATCCAAACCCTCGGATCAGCCTTCACTTCGCCGTAGAGTTCCGGCATCGGAGTCTTCTGAGTCTTCAGCATCCGCGACTTACACAGAGGAGCAGATAGAGGTTGTGAGGCAAATTAAGAAGAAGAAGGATTACTACGAGATTTTGGGATTGGAGAAGAGTTGCAGTACTGAGGATGTTCGAAAGTCGTATAGAAAGCTGTCTCTAAAGGTCCATCCAGATAAGAACAATGCTCCTGGCGCCGAAGAAGCATTCAAGGCTGTATCAAAGGCCTTTCAGTGTCTAAGTAACGAGGAGAGTCGGAAGAATTACGATCTTGTTGGGTCTGATGAGCCAGTTTACGAGAGGCGTACTAGAAGACATGGTGCAAATGGATTTAATGGGTTTTACGAGGCCGATGTTGATGCAGAGGAGATATTTAGAAACTTCTTCTTCGGTGGGATGGCACCAACAACCACACATTTTCGTACTTTCAATTTTGGCCCTGGAATGGCGCAAAGGACAGGTGATCAGGGCTCTGGCGGTGGCCTTCGGACTCTGATTCAGTTGCTTCCTGTACTACTAATATTGCTTTTGAACTTCTTGCCATCCTCAGAACCTATCTATGCTCTTTCCCACTCCTATCCCTATGAATACCAGTTCACCACTCAGAAGGGTGTCAATTATTATGTAAAATCAACGACATTTGAGGATAAATTCCCACCAAATAGTCCGGACCGTATGGCACTTGAGCGGCAGGTAGAGAGGGATTATTTTAACATTCTTGCACAGAATTGTCGTGTTGAGATGCAGCGTCGGCAGTGGGGATTGATTCGTGAAACTACTTATTGTGACATGTTACGGAAGTTTGAGTCAGCTGCTTAATGGACGAAAGGTTCATTTCAGCCCTCTGTTTATCATTTTTATCGGTCATAGATGTATTATCCTGATTGCTCGATAATGTTTATCAAGTTTCTGTTATCAAAACGATTAACTTTTCCTTCCTTGGTATCTCTCCATTGTTTGGAATTTGAAGGCAATTGAGCTTTTTACCCCCCAAAGAGATATGCAATATGCTTGGTGTGCTAATACTTCACCTAATAAACAATATTTGTATGTGGCTGGCTGATTATCTTTTCGATGATTCAACTGTTCTAATTGGGAACAGAAACCTTTCTTTATACCATGGTGGCAATCTGGTGAATTGAGCTGGTTTAGTTATTCTATTTGATTGTTTTTACCCGTATATTGTGGCCTATTGATGCTGAATGTAAGTAGAAGTTTTCAAATATTTTCTCTAAGTTCGTTGCTGTGACCTGCACATTTCTCCAAGGACGGGCCTAAACAACATAAGTGTAAAAAAGTACTTTTGATCTTCAGCATCAATGCAGCTAATGCATATGAATATGAATGATAATCTGTTTTTCTACTGTCTTTTTGAGTCTTAATTGTACAATTTCTGTTAAGTTGTTCTGCAGGGAATTGCTCTTTCATGTTAAACATATGGGATTCCTATGTTAAGTTTGGATTCGAGATGTATGTTCGTGGTTCTCTTGTTTGTAATTTAATTATGAACTCTTCATTAGATAATGAGAAAATGATGAAATCCTACGAGTTCACTCGAACATATTTCTCTTATGCAGATAGCTTCCATTGTTAAGCTGCAAGGCGAATTAACCCAACCAATGTTACCATCAAACTTCAGTGTCTGGTAGCTTGCAGATTAGATTGTGAGTAATATTTGAGATCCGAAAGCTTATATAAATCAATACTAACATATTGTGTTGATATTTTTATGCTGTCTCGACTTTGAACTTCTGATATATAGACCTATGTTATTCATTTTTTACAATATTTGATGGGTTCACATCGATTGTTTGGAATAAAAATTTGCAAGTGATTTTCCGATGTATATGAATGAAGAGTAAGTAGTTAAAAAATACGAGAGACGAAATGTGTTTCTTATATAATAAGAATCAACTTTTAATGTTGATGAATTTTTCACGGTAAACATTAAACAACTTGAGCATTCAATGGTTAAGGTGGGAAGTTCGGGAGTTAGAATCTTCTATCCTCAAATGTTATATTAAAAAAATCCAAAATTTATATCTAGTGAATGAGCTTTTCTAAGATCAAAACTACACCAATATAGCTATTTAGCATCTATTGATGCTCTTAGGATCTCTTAGGATCTGAAAAAGAAAAGAGAGAACAAAAAGAATGTTAATTTATACATAAAAGAGTTATTGATGCGTACTAGTACTTGAATCGAAGTTGTTTATATTGGCTAATGAAATATATTAATTAAGATATATGGAAAAAGATGAATTATTTCAAATGTTGGAAAGGTAAATGTAACTGTTTGAGAAAAAAAAAGGATAAATTTATAACTTTTCCCTTCATGTATTAAAAAGTTTAGTTGGATTCATCAACCATATAAGTTGTGGAAAAAATTGAAACTAAAAAACTGTGCAAATATCATTCATGTATTTGGTTGGGTTTAGATATCATTCCTATGTTTCAATTCAACCTCCCATTTCTTTTTCATTTTTGTTAAATTGTAATGAAAATTTGCTAATAAATATTTTATAAAAATAAATAAATTAATTAAAAATTTGGGAAATAAAATTACAACTTTGTAGGTGTTAAAAGGTAAAAACCAACCAACAATCTAAACCTAATTGAGTGGGTTATCTTTACTTTTCTTAAGAATGATAGGTCACGGTACTTTCTCTCTCTTTTGCTCGTTTCTTTTCTGGTGACATATATCATTTAATTAATATAATCAATGACTATAATAAACAATTTAATGATAATTTGCCACGTCATTTTAATATTAATTAATTAATAGTAAAAAAAATCAGGGACCATTTAAAACTATTTTTCAAACTTCAAGGACCAAAATATTTATTTTAAAACTTCAGGGACTAATTAGATATTTACCTCAACGGATCAAAAGTGTTTATTTTGAAATTTCAAGGACTAAGTAGACACTTAGACCAAAATACATTAGAAGTATATTGATTTTTCCCCAATAACCGAATACTTTTGTCTGTAAATAAGAATGTTTTTATTGTTCATATGTTATGATATGAATATACCACACCAATTCGTATTCCAATAGACTTATTAGAGGGTCCCATTGGCGTGCATYCAGTAGGAATTGAACCTACGAATTCGCTAATTATGAATTGGGCGCTTTAACCATTCAGTCATGGATGCTTGGAGGGGATCCTCATGGTGAATAACCAAATTCCAATTGAAATGAAATCTTTAGGATAAGGAGGACTCAATCAAATGACATCAATTCAAATCGTGGACTTTCAAATTGAAATGTATTTTGCCCTTGATTGTTTTAAAATTTGAAAACGAAAATAGATATCTCGAAAGTCTTTATTTTTAATCTTGGGTTTTCTAAAAAAAGAACAAAATCTTTATTTCTTTTATTAATTTTTTTTTTCGGATTTTAAGCTAAATTTGAATCCAGTTAAGTTAGGACGAGGAATGTAACAGAGAAACCTAGGCCTCTGTTGCATTTCTTAAACCCTAATTCCTAAATCTCGCTTTCTCCTCCTCCGGCGTCCTGAAAAACCTATCTCTCGGCTTGCTTAATCTTTGTTCGAACAATGGTACTCTCTCTCGCTGGTATCTGAATGATGCTATGTTTATCTGATTTCTAACGAGCTTTTACTTTCTGTACTCTAGCAGACTGCAGAGAAAGTGAACCCGAAGGCTTACCCTCTCGCCGACGCGCAGCTTACAATCACCATTCTTGATCTTGTTCAACAAGCTGCTAACTACAAGCAAATCAAGAAGGGCGCCAATGAAGGTATCCCTCTTCTTGTATCTTGTTCAACAAGCGCCAATGAGGCATACATATGAGACTCCCAGTTGTTTCTTTTTCTTATCTTCCGTGAAATGATTTTTTTTTTCTTTTTATTTCTTGTGGATTTTAGCGACCAAGACGCTGAACAGAGGCATATCTGAGTTCGTTGTGATGGCCGCCGATACCGAGCCGCTTGAAATCCTCCTCCATCTTCCCCTGTTAGCCGAGGATAAGGTACTCTTCAATCCTCAACAGTTGTGAGGAAGATTTCATTTCCGTTTGATATCTTCATGGTTTTCTTTTCTTTGAATTCATTTGGTTGTTTGATGTGTTTTCTGGGCTTTGAGGCTACATGTACCAAGAGATGGGTGTGAAAAATAATTGATTCCCTTGTTCTTGACCTGCCAAAGAGGCTGTAGCCAAATCATATGAGAGAAGTTAACTGGCCGGTTGTTGTTCTCTGTCAACGAATCTGCTTACCGAACTTCCTACATTTTCCCCTTTTACTTCATAATCTGTTTTGTTATTTTTTTTCCCATTAAAATGGCTAATTAACATAATAAGAAGGGGGGAGAAGAGTGGAACGGCATAAGGTTTAGCCTTTCTACGAGACCCTTCTCTCACATCAACATTTCAGTCAAGAAACACAACTTTCTGTTGATATGTGAAATGCTATATAGTAATTTCAACCTTTCAAAGACAGTTTTAGCGGCTAAGACACTCGATATACTTCACAAATTACAGCCCCATCTCCATTTGTGTTTATAGTTACAAAAGGGAGTATAGTCTAAAAACTGTTATCAATAGAGATGTCTTTTATTTATTTTTAATTTGTATTGCTTGATGATTCTCTTGGCATGTTCGCATCAATTATTTTATCACCTAATGAATTGGGATAAGAGAACTTTCAACATGATGAATTGGGCTAATGAAGTTCTGTTTGGAAGCCGATCTGTTTCGTATCTAGTCATAGTTCCCTGCCAGAAGACCGACTTGAAACAATATGCTACTTTTGGCATAAAAATATAACTGTGTCAAAATTATATTATTGGGTGTTTTCATGCAACATTTTGACGTATGTAGCGTGTGTGGTCTTGATGGAATTAGGGCTCTATTTGATTTTGCAGAATGTGCCGTATGTGTTCGTCCCTTCTAAGCAAGCACTTGGCCGAGCTTGTGGAGTCACAAGACCTGTTATTGCTTGTTCTGTGACAACAAACGAAGGAAGCCAACTGAAGTCACAAATACAGCAACTCAAGGTAATTATGCAATGTTTGACAGTAGACATCTTCCATTTTCTATCCTAATTATTTACCCCTGAAAACTTCTTGTGGCCATTCTTTGTGATGTATAGGATGCCATTGAGAAGCTCCTGATTTGAAGTGTTCCAGTTGATTTTGATTCTTGGTTTATGGTGGTGGCTCCCTTGGAGGCTTTAACTGATGTGGATTGTGCAAGTGGGGGAGGAGCATATTTTCAATTGTAACAACCACTAAATTTGAATTTCCTAGAGATATAAAGATTTACTTAGAAATGATATATCTTGACGTTAGTTGTCAGTCAGCGATGTTGTTCCTTTCAGAAGATTTTGATGAGATGTTTGACAAATATGAATGAATACAATAGAATTTCTGGAAGTATTTTGAACCACGAATATGAGAGTGGACAACTGATACTCGCACAGAGCCCAATAAGATAGAAACTCCAATCTGCGGATACGTGGCAACGATATCTCATTTTCACTTTTTTTGTTTCTGTTCGAAAAATGATAAAAAACTGAAGCATATTTCATTACCATTTGATGTCTAATGGAATGAGAAAAGTCCGAAGAGCAGGGAGAAGTGTGGATGTCTATTTTCCCTCCGGGGAAGTGGCCTCACCCGATCCGTCTAAATGGGGTGGAGAATTCTCATTTAAATTTCTTATGGGTTGGGTATGAGAAATTTTTTCAATTTCATCACCTAGATGGAGATGGGAAATCTTGGTAGGATTCCAAGAAAATAAGGGATTTACATACCAAACCCAACCGCACTTTTTATTTTTATTTTTATTTATTATATATACAGATAAGAAATCTTATTATTTTCTATATAAACATATTTTAAAGAATCTATAATTTTTTTTTTGTTGATAATTTAGATTTTTTTTTCATTTTCAAATTTTGAATCAAATAGGAAAAATTTTTAGATTTTGAATTTAAAATTTTAAAATGTACAATTATATTAAGAAAAAATAAAAAATTTGATAAATATATTATTTCATCTTATTGACTTATTTTATTTTTATTAGAATTAAAACAGGTAAAATTTAATATATTATAAATTATATAATATTATAAAATAATAATTATACAAAATTTATAACAAAAATGTAATAAATTAATATTATTTTAGATTGAACTAATTATTTAATTGTTAATTATCACTAGTTTACAAATATGTTACAAAATACTCTTTTAAAAATTTTTAAAATTGAGTTTTAATTTTCAAAATCTGTTGCCATCACATATTTGACCGAAAAATAAAGAATATAATATTTAATTGAATAATAATTTTAAAAATAGAATAAACAGGAAAAATTCTCTGAAGAACCCGATCTCTGTGAATTTTTCATGAAAAGCTCCACTTTGATCTGTGCAAAATTTCGAACGAAAAATTAAATGGGGACGTCCTCGTCCCGTGAACAGCCTAATGATGGAATGAAACCGGAAGAAATTAATGGTGTCTCTGTTCTCGGTTCTGTCGGAATTCTAGAAAGTTACCATTTTTAATTCATATGATGTCATTTCACATGTTTAGAATTAATTAATATTGTTTCTTTAGATAAAAGTTTTAATTAATGTTCACCTAACAAAAAGTGGGCGTGCCGGAGTGGTTATCGGGCATGACTAGAAATCATGTGGGCTCTGCCCGCGCAGGTTCGAATCCTGCCGCTCACGTTTTACTGCAATTTTTTTAAATAAACAAAAAGAATACGCTGAGATGCTTCTATCCAATTCCTTTTTGGTTATACTTATAAGAATGTAAGAAGAGAACAAGATCGAGAATAATATCGCATAAATATGTTTATAAATATGTTTCTTTTCAGTAATCATCCATCAAATACAAATAAATTGATCAGAGGTAGTTCACCAAGTCATATGAGTCTGGCGCTCTCTCTCTCTATCTTTTTGAAACTTCATTTCTGTTCCTATATACTGTGCCATTCTACATATCTCTTCTGATTGTGGATGGGACACATCACCTGATGAAAACCCATGCAAGTATAAAGAAGCACCAAAATTACCCACATCCACCCAACTGAAACCAATCTCTTTCTTCACTCCTCTCTCTCTCATTCCCTTCCTCACTTCAGCAACCTTTTCCCAATCTCCCTTCTGAGCATACAAGTTTGACATTAGCACATATGACCCCGATTCCAATGGTTCCTTCTTCATCAAAGCATCCGCCATTCTCTCCGCCATATCGACATTTCCATGTATCCTACACGCTCCGAGCAAGCTTTGTAGTGCTGATATCCTGGGCCCTCCTGGTATGCGTGCTAGCATCTCCTCGGCCTCTTGCAATCGCCCGGCGCGACCCAACATATCCACCATACAAGAATAGTGCTCTGCTGCTGGCTCGATCATATGATCTTTGATCATCATATCGAAAAATCGACGACCAATATTGACCATCCTGTTCCTGCTACATGCTGTTAGGATAGACAGGAAGATCACTGCATCTGGCTTTATCTTTTCCTTCTCCATCTCTTCAAACAGTTTCATCACTGTATCGTAATCCCCGTGTTGTGCGTAGCCGGAGATCAACGCGGTCCAAGCGAATTGACTTCTTTTGGATGTTTCGTTGAAAACTCTTTGGGACTCTTGAATGCTCCCACGCTTTGCATACATGTCTAGGAGGGCACCTGAAATGATGGGGTCAGATTTCAATCCAAGTTTGATCAAATGAGAATGGCATCTCTGGCCATGCTTTATAGATATGTCTTGGCCAGCACTGATTGCATTCAGGACACTCCCAAAGGTGTATTCGTTTGGCTTGGATTCCATTATTGCACACAGAAATGTCTCCAAAGCTTCTTGACATAATGTATTTTGAGCATACCCAGAAATTAAAGCATTCCATGATATTATCTCTCTATATGGAAGTTCTATGAACACTCTTGATGAATCTTGCATCATCTCGAATTTTGCATACATGGTGATTAGACTATTGCCGACACTTAATTCTGATAGAAAGTCGGCTTTGATACATAATCCATGGACCGTCAGTCCCTGTTCCACCATATTCCTCATTGTGATGGCATGAAGTAATCCAATGAATGTAACATCATTTGGATATACTCCATCTACTCTCATCTTATTGAACAAAGCAACTGCATCTTCTTCATTCAGTGAAATCATAGTAGTCCAAGAGATCACATTGCAGTCGTCCATTAGTTTGAATACCGCTTTTGCATCTTCAATGACCTCACACTTGGAGTAAGTTGAGATCAGAACATTACAGACAGAAGTATGAGTCCCATAACCTGTTTTCATAGCCAAACAATGAATCTGCTTTCCGAGTTCCAAGTTTCTTTCATGACCACAGACAGAAACAGCTCCAGTAATCGCTACATTGTCAAACTTCAGTCCTTCTCTCACCATTTGAATGAACACTGAAATTGCTTCTAACCCATGATCCCCCTCTTGTGCGTACCCAGTAATCATTGCGCTCCACGACACCCGATCCCTGTACGGCATTTCATCAAACACTTGTCTAGCATCCACAAGACGTTCCCATCTCGAATACATTGTAATCAGAGCATTTCCAGCAAAAACATCACCTTCAAATCCACATTTCAGGGTATGGGTATGCAACTGCCAACCAAAAAGAAAATCTTCTCCATCTAAGCAAAAGGCAAGCGTGGTAGTATAGGTCACAGGATCAAACTTAACCCCATTTAAATTCATCCTAACAACAAAACCCAAAGCGCCCTCACTCTTCTGGAACCCGGAAAGAATAGTATTCCACGAAACAATATCTGGGACATGTAAATTCTCGAAGACACTAAAAGCCATCTCAAGCTGCCCAGATTTACAGTACATATTCATCAAAGAGTTAGAGACTGTAATATGCGAAACAAGCCCAGAAGAAATAACAAATCCATGAATTTGTCTACCTAGTTTAGGGACACCGCAACAGGCCTTCAGGGCGAGGGCCAGAGTAAACTCATCGGCATTCCCATCAAGACCCCACCGAATCTGCTTCTTGAAAAAGCGAAGGGCTTGAAGTGCTTCGCCCCTGTGCAAGTGATCGAGTAAGAGGCGGTTGGCAGAGGCTGAATTTGGAGGAGGACTTTGATCAAACAGGTGGTGGTCATGTTGGAAAGAGCGGAAAAAATTGAGGCTTGGGGATCGTTGTTTGGAGATGACATGAAAGGATTTGAAATTCAGATGGCGGGTAAGCATGAGATCGAAGGTAGTAGTTGATTTGATTGTGGAAATCAAGTGGTGATGGTGAGGAGCCAATCACCCCAAAGGAAGCGTTTTTTTGGCTCCAAATTTAACGATTTGGCCTGTCGACTTACTCTGTAAGTTCCGTGGTTATTTGGAGGGAATTAACGTGGGCCATAATGGGCCGGCCAAAGTGGGCCACAAAAAGCCCAGAAAACTTCCACCCCTCCCACAAGTCCTATTATAGCCCAATCCACAATATGTTGTCCTTATTTATCTATGCCATTTTCACGATGTTTGTTAATAATAAATGTTTATTTCATTTTTTTCTGACATTTTGTATTTATGCTTTAATCAATTGAACTACCGTTTAATATTTTCATGAAAATGTTGAAATTACTATTTCCATCTTCTAAACTTCTTAATGAGGAATAAAAACTTGTTTTGATTTTATTGCTGTTAAATTTATTATCATCTTTTTTTTTTCTTTTAATTAAGGTAGCATATCAGAATTTCAACATCGATCTCAAGAAAATAAATAGATGCTTTTACTGTCACAAAACAAAGTAATATCCTTTGACAATTATGTTCAAAATTGTAACAACCACTATTTTTTTTTTCTTCTTATACTTATTCCTTTTTTGTTTGGTAGCTGTATCTTATGAAATTTAGATGCAAGAGTCAACCACTGTAGGCAATTGACTTCTTAGGAAAATAATTTGTAATGATAAGACACCAAAATGGCTTGTATTTGACACCATACTTAGCCTTAGCCTGTAATTCAAAGGTCTTTAGTTACATAAATATTCCCTAAATGTATTATATATAGGATTAATTTTGTCCTCACAGATTGCTTTATCTTTCTTGATCTTGCAGAATAATTAAAAGCTAGCTCTTTGTCAACTGTCTTTCAAATTGTATAGACTATGCCAGTTGAACTTCTCTTTGCTGCAAAAGAATTATTAATGACAAAGGCTACAACTTCTTATCTACAACAAACACTCAAAAGATTGTTAGACACTCTCTCCAAACATCAAACATCACTTCAGATTTGGGCACTATTCAATCCAAATCCAGATCGAGATCATATCTCTAGGACGAAGCCAAGCAATGAACTAAAGCTAAAATGAGTGTTAGATGTTGAAGGTGAATTTGATCAGAGGAGGTGTCATTATTAATTAAGTCAACGATTTAATTCTACGAGTGACCACGAAGGAAGTTCGGAAACGATGAGCGTAGGACTACAGAACTTGAACAACTTTGCAACGAGGTTACCGAACTAATCGCTAATGTTTGAATGGTAACTGCTTAACTGCATCTCCATCTCATAAAATCTCTTATAGATAGACTCTCAAAGATAACTGCTGTATTAAACACACAACCCCAACGACTATATTTTTCTCAAATAAATATCCAGAAATGACATAAAAGAGGTATGAAAACATTTCAAATTAAGATTTTACTCTCTAGAATACTGTATTGACAAAAGTTTCGGAGTGCCAACTCTTTGTTTGGTAGGATCATCCATCATCTTCGAGTGTTGACGGAGATTGATGAATTTTTTCTTAGTTAAAACATTAGTCATAAAAGTGATTAGAGTCGTTTTTCACCTATTCAATTGATGGTCCAAAGCTAGAAATCATATCTTCCATTTCACCTTTTAACAAGTTGAAAATTCAACTAGAGTCCATCTCCAATTGAATGGGCTTGAAGACTTGACTCGAGTCAAGCATCGATCATGTCAAATTAGTTGACATATTTGGATAGGAATATCTATAGGTAGACATCTAGGTACCATGATTTAATTCTATACCATAGTACATAAATATATACATGGAAACAAATTATATAATAAGCCAAAATTTATGATTTGGTATTGCCACAGTATCTATTTTTGTTTTAATTTTTTTTTTATACAAAACATATGAGAGGGAAGATTTGAACATTTTTTATCCGTGTTGAATTATGTTCAAATTGACTATGTCTTTTAATAAACACGTGAAAGCAAACACAAATTATATCCTAATCCTATCACTTTTTTATTTTTTCAATCAAAAGATAAGGATTAAAGATATTATTTGAGGGCATTTAGGAAA
Organism: Momordica charantia; assembly: GCF_001995035.1. Next base: position 288,307 of record NW_019104521.1, on the reverse strand, counting down.
AAAAAAGAATAAATAAAAAACAGACTCTATGATTTAGGGGATAGAAATGAAAGCAAAGCATATCTTAGTGTAATAAAATATAATTATTTGATTGTCGACATGCAGGGGGATGGGGCTAAGCGGCAAAACCCAAGTGACCAAAACTATTTATAAAACTTCTAAATGATTTAACTTTAGTTTCCAACTATTATTGTTGATAAGGAAAATAATATTTGATATGAATCATGCATCTTCATATATTTTTTTAATCTTTAAATTTATGCATCTTCATATTCAAATTATTATATTATTATATTATTATATTCAACATTCTATTTCATGGATATTCTTCTGATTCCCATTAAGACCAAGAGCCAACACATCATGATCGCCTGCTATAAGATAATTTACTTTTGTGCTACTTTAATTTATGTGTATGTATTTGCTGCACCTGCACCTTTGGAGGCATTTGAGAAATGCCAATAATTCAAACATATAGTCACATGCATTTCTAGAAATATAACCCTTTTTTTATCCAACCAAAAAAGTCAACAAAAGTATAAAAAATGTCGTCCGAGGCAAAGATTAATTTGTGTCGATGCACTTGTATATATCATTGTTCTTTCATGAGTTCGAACTCATGAAATTTTGATCAGAAATAGATGCTTTAACCATTTGAGCCATGTTTGATTTGGTCATTTATATAACTATATTCTAACTTAATAAATGATTTTTCTAATTTCGTGAGCTATACAGAAACTAAGCTACGAAACGCCAATTAAAGGTAATAAAACCCACATTTTTGTATAGATTTCAAACAAAATATACATAATATACAAACTCAAATTCTCCTAGAACTCGACATATTATACAATTCATCAAAAGCAAACATATTATATTACACGTAAGTTGAAACTTTCCAACCTCAAGACGCATTAGCGAGAGACACGATTCCACAAACATTTGTTGTGTTCTTTTCCAAGTGGGTCAACACACGTTATTTCCAGTCCAACGCACACAGATTTTACTATTTTAGCAACATATAATGCAATTATTAAGGTGTTAGAAGAATGAAATCGTGTTTAATCAGAGGGCTTTACAGCTGGAGAATTTGGAGACCATACACGTGGGAAAGATGAAGATCAAGATGAAGGGAATGGGGCTCAGGGCCTCCACACAAAAGTAGTAGTTGAGATTGGTATGATCATGATTTGATAAGGGTCAAACGGAATAATATCGCATAAAAGTGATTCTCCAAGAAGCACTTTTTAATCAATTTCTTTATACATTAAGCATCGATGGCCAATGTGTGGAGGAACCAAGAAAGGGGGCCCCCAAATGGATTGGTTACTGATCATATCATATATTAGGCTGTGGGGTTGGGTTTTGCATTATACCCATATGAATTGAGACAATTCTTCATACACACCAGAATAGGTAGGAGTTTTTACTAATTTATATTTAAAAGAGGTTCAATACGGAGACTTCGTGGTTGTTAATAAAAATCTAAAGAAAAGGGACCTAACGAAGACTTATAATAGATATGAGCTACTCACCTTCTAGCCAATTAGTTTTAGGATGGAACCCCATGGATATTAATATAGTATCAAAGCCAAAAATACTCAAACAAGCATCCGATCCAAAAATAGGATCCAACCAAGATGATGAGCCAATTGGCACCAAGCGCTTGCCACTGCGTCATCCCACAAGCGACAAAAATCTATTAATAATGATATATCCACCATTTCTCTGTATGAAAGTGCTGTCTATTAGCATCTTTCTTTTCTAGGTACGTCTCTCACATACCTCTTAATATGGAAATAGTTTCTCTCTATTTTTTCTTTAAAAAAAGTTTTGTTATTGAGATTTAAGGGTTATATTTTATATGTTTTTAACTTTAAAAATCGACTAACAAATCTCTCAACTTTTAACAATATGTCTGGCATGTATACCTCTTCATGAAATGGTTTCTCTAATTAAAACGACAAAACAAGTTTTATAATCTTAAGGGTTTTATTTTGTAAGTTTTTTAACTTAAAAAAGCAACTAACAAGTCCCTAAACTCTTAATATGTCACGTTTAATAAATCCTTAAATTTTTTATTTTGTATCCAATAGATTCCTAACTCATCGACGGAGAAAGTTGTAAATTTGAGGTTGATTAACATTGATTTGGGGTGCTAGTGGAGCACTTTTTTGGATGATTATTGGGCGGTGGGGGGCTGATAGTTCCATATTGTTTGGTCTGTGGGTATCTTAATGAAGCCCACATTTCAGGTGCAATGCAATGCATGGTTTTTGGATACTCCACTGAGGTAGCGAGGCACGTGAGAAAGGCCACAAAATCATGTGGGTTTGGCAACCCACTTGGTTTCTATATCATAAGAAATTAAATTATTTAAGAGAGAGATACAAATTCAATTTTTGTTTTCAATTGGGAATGTCAACCCTCTTCCTCTCATGCCACGACCCTACTTATGAACATCATTGCTCTTCTTACTAGTTTCTTCAAATCCCACTATGGACCCAATTTGCCACAATAATATCTGTCCAGAACAAGACAATAATGGAAATTTGAATAACATATTATATATATATACACACCAGAGTTGTCTGAGACCTGTAAATTATTTATAAGGGTTTTAATTTGTTGGTAACTTTGGACCAAAGTGGTGCATTATTAATCACTTTTGTACTCTAAAAACGTGTATTGGATGTGGTCCATTGCGTTCTGTCGGTGATATTGTAGTAGGTAGGCAGATGGGATTTGAGAGATGTAAAGTTTGAGAGCTCATGTTTAGCATGAGATAAAAAAGTGAGAAAGTGTCACTTTTTACTTCTCTCTGTATTTTGCACATTCTATAAGAAAATTATATAATATAAGTAGAGAAGTTGGTGAGAGATGATACCTACACCAGAAGAGGTTAAGAGTAAATGTATATATGTGCGGAGAAAAAGAGGATATTCAGAAGTGGAAAGTATGAAGATGCTGGGGAAGTAGTCAAATAAGGGACTTTCCACCGTTTCTACGATGGTTTAATATTGTCTACTTTGAATATAATTTTCATAACTTTGTTTTTGATTTCATATAAAACGCCACGTATCAATGACATGTCGTGTACCTCTCACATATATATCTACCATGTTATGTGAGACTTTGATTGTATTATGAAAAAGAAAAAAAAAAAACTAGAGAATGAGATATAACTATAATTAAGTATATTAAGTGAGAGAATGGATATAGAGAGAGGCTCAAGAAAGAAAAATTAACTCATTATTTTTAATTTTTAATTTTTAATTTTTTTTTTTTTGCATTTCTCTATTTTTTTTATTTTTGGATAATTGGGGGGGGGAAGCGGTTTTTTTTTTTTTTTTAGATTATTAGATCTAATGCTTTGTTTTGGGAGGACATCACTATAAATGTCTTGTCTTGGTCCTCCAAATCGAACCTTTTTTGTAATTACTCTATAACTATCATTTCTTGTAATTGGACAACCTTCTTTTAGGCTCTTCTCTTTTTGTATGTATGTTCCTCACATACTTGTTAACGAAATGATATCTCTTTATTAAAAAGAAAAAAAAAAGAAAGATAATTGGAAGTGGGAGCTTTGCTCTTCTATACTAAGAGAGCATCTGCGGCCACCTCAAGGTCCGGACTCAAGAGACATAAAGGATTTTTCGTATATTAAGCTCATCGTAAGGTTCTAACTTGAGATCTCTAAGCCAATATGACCCCTTAAGGGCATATTTTTCTCTATCTTATTTGTCAAAAATTTAATACTGTCGATATCGAAGTATTTTTCTTTTCATGAAGATAAGTTAGCAAGAAAATGTGTATACAAATGTAAACAAGACTAATGAGAAAAAGTATAAGTAGAAAGAGATCAAATAAGTGAAATTGCATAATCAGAGGAAAAAATGCATTGGACTTGTCTTTTCATCTTGAATATAGATTTTATTCGTACAATTTAGCTTAAGCTACTTTCGATGAGATTATTGGAAGAGGCTGCTCATAATCCGATAGTTACTAGGAGACATGTAGATTTTCGAATCTACCTTTACGAACAGCTAAGATTCATTGTGACAGCCACGTTGAATAACTTTAGCATATTTGTACCAGAAAACTTTTGGGAACCCAAAATCATAAAACAACACACATATCTGCCACATGTATTCCCAAAAACAACAAAAACAACACTCGAAGAAAGACCAATAATTCCACAACACAAACGAAATGAAAAAGAAAGCAGGCATTTGGAGGAGGTGCTGCATAATGTATGTGGGTTTTGGATTTGGAGTCGATGCGGAGAAAATTGAGAGGATGAACGATATAAAGTGGTGGGATCAAGGACAGAACTGCTTTTTCAAGTTGTGGGCCAACAAAAGCACTTACAATACAAGCACTGGCTCAGGCTGGGATGGCTGTAGTTTTAATCATCTTCTTCACAATAAAAATAAAAAAAACCCAATCTTTTTCTCATGTCTCTCTCTCTCTCTTCTACTGTCCACAAAAACCAAAGGTGAGAATTGAGAGATGGAGAAAATAGGTTGCTTGTAAACCAGATTCCAATCTTTTTCCTCCCCAACCCACCTCAATCAAATACATTTTCCTTTTCTATATAAAATATTTGTTTTTCTTCTCTATCTTTTTTCCTCATAGATCCATATCCCGGTCTTATGTTAAATTATTACCTTGCTTGACCGTGTTAATTTTATATATATATATATATTTTGATATCCGTAAGTGTTCAGACCGCCAGCTTATGCGTACTTTGATTAATCTCACGGACAACTGCCTGATCGTACAATATTTGGTACTGAAAAACACATCGTTTTTAATTTCTAAGGTAGGTGTTTTAAAAATATATCACTGAACTCATGAACTTTTAAATTTGTGTCTAAAGTGTGTTATTAATTACGTCAAAAAATATTTAGGTGCTAATTGGTCAGCACCCATATGTCGTGTTGAGCACCAACAAAATTTGATGGTTCCGAAAAAAAAAAAAAAATCTCTTTCAACAAAAGATGAGTTGTTGATCGATATGACCTAAATATTATTCAATTATATCAATTTAACGTTCACAACACCAAATGCATGAAGAATTCCTGAAATCAACAACTTTTCACGTAATCTTTAAATAATACAATAATTAACATGTCATGTAAAACGTTATTGACAGATGTTCTTTTCGAATAAAAAAAAAAAGGCAAAAATTCTCTCTTATCCATCCCAGCTCTCTCTTCAAACTTAAGATGGGCAAAGAAACAATTAGCAGATCAGAATAATTGTTCATGTGAAAACATAGTTAATTGAAGAGAGAGAGAGCTTCATTAGAGTACTGAGTACAAAAGTTTGGTAGACATAACTCTTCTGGAAATACAGAAAATAAACAAACATAACATTTTACCGAACGAAATTTATAAAATATATAATAACTATACGAAAAAGAAACAAGAACAAAAGTTTCAATCAGTGCGAGAACCTTCCACTAAAATGCGATCAACCTAATCCTTTTGCTTTCCTTTTATCAACAACAAAAACAGTGCTATTTTGTGCCTCTCCAACTTGCAATATAATTGGTGGCCTCTTCTTTCAGAATATACCATCTTTTGCCTATAAAAACACCAAATTCTCAGCCCTTTTGCAGACTGTGAGTTGCAACAGCAAATTGAACTTCTCCTCCTCTTACCAGATTTCTCTCAACTTTCTCATAATTTCCTCATCTCATCCACATATATAAAGCTCGTAACTGCAAAAATGGTGAGTCTTGAGCAGAGCTCCAATAATGGCGGCTCAGTTTTCACCTTGTCCTCCATTTTTGTTACATGGGTGAGCTTAAAGATTGTGTCTTTTTGTTTGTTGTTAGGATGGGAAGAAGCTGAGTTGGACAGTGGCTGATGCAGTGGACTACAAAGGTTTTCCGGCAGACAAGTCCAAAACGGGCGGTTGGATTCCTGCTGCTCTTATTTTAGGTTGGTTTTTTTCTTTCCTTAATTTAGCATGCATTTAAGAATATTAATTAAGCTGTTTAGTCTTCGATAGTACAAGGTTTTATGTTATGATAAATAATGTGATATCATTTTATAATGTTTTGTGCTTCCCATAGCCTTTTTGGGCTTCCATAAAGTTTCTGATATATCTTTTTTTTTAATTTATTCAAAAGGGAATCAAGAAAAAGTTGAACTTTTCTGCTTTGAACATTCTTCAATTAACAGAACTAAGATTTTAACTTTTGAATAAGATTATGCATGAAAGTTTATTACTTTTCATAGTTCCAAAGCCATGGGATATCTTTTTCTTCTTCCTCTTGCTTTCTTCATTCACAGTAGTTCTAATTAATGGGTTTTCCCGAGAAATTCAGTAACAGAGGTCTGCAGATTTTCTCGAGAAAAAATAAATCTGCAGGATGCCGCAGATTCTTTTTTAGAGAGTTTTGTTGTTTTTCCATGAGGTATTTCAGTAGATTCTGTTCCAATAACAAAACTCCAAAACTTTAAAAGTTGCAAAACAGAACAATTGAGATGGACGTACGTAGGTTGCAGATTGGTGACGGCTTTTTTGTGTGCATCTGGAATTTAATGCAGAATCTTACGTCACTTCATCAGAATTCAAGATTATCCAGCACTCATATTGGCCCTTCCATAGTTGAAAATGATTTCACTTCTTTTTGTGTGTATATGGCAATTTAATGACAGAATCTTATGTCACTTACTTACCAAGCACTTGCTTAAAGCGATTTTGTTCCGTCTTAAAAATTATTTTCTTGGAAACACTGCTTGTTCTTTACCAACAATCTAGAGTTCTCGTTTGTTTTCTTCTTTATTTTCTTGGAAAGATTGCTTGTTCTTTACGAACAATCTAGGGTTCCAGTTTGTTTTCGAACAATTTAGACTTCTTGTTTGATTTTTGTAAACAACCAACTGGTTTCTATTAGCTCTTTATTTTTTCAGAAAAATAGAGAAAATATATTCTTTCCTATTCTATTTGTCAAAAACTTAATGGTAGTCAGCCATGGACGTATGAGTAAATACCTAAGTATTATTCACACAGATAGTGTTTTTAAAGTAGACAACTTCAAGTTTTTAAAATATTTTAATGATTATTATTTAAAATAATAATAAAAAAATTCTAATAAACCATGCTGTTAGGAATTTAAAATTATATAGTAGAAAAGAAAAGAAATTATGAAAATTTGAGTTTGTTTAAACAGTATTTAGTTTTTGTGGGTCCATGGTTCATAAAAGTTAGTATATTGTTTGCTTGTTACTTACCATTATTATTAAGTCAGTAAAACTTTCACTTAAAAAGGGAAAAATCTAATTACAATACGAGAACAAACACTGTATATATAAATTACTGGTAACAGGAATCAATATGCGTAAACATAAAACATTTTAAAATTTGCAGGAATTGAAATATGTGAAAGGCTGTCAACGATGGGAATAGCAGTGAATCTTGTGACGTACTTGGGTGGTGTAATGCATCTGCCCAGTGCCGCTTCAGCCAACATCGTTACAGATTTCATGGGAACTTGCTTTCTCCTCTGTTTGCTTGGAGGCTTTCTCGCAGATTCTTTCCTTGGCAGATACTACACCATTCTAGTCTCTGCCTCCATTCAGACGCTGGTATATCTATGAACAAAATCAACCATTTTAACTACACATATAATTGGATTGGAGATAATTAATATAATGTTACCATGGTTAAATCATTTGATTTGGTACTATCCTTACCATGGTTAAATCATTTGATTTGGTACTATGTAGGGGACTGCTGCACTTGCCTTATCAACAAAACTGCCACAGCTTCGACCGCCTCCGTGCGACGACAGCACCAAAACCTGCAAGGAAGCAAATGGGTTTCAAATGGGGATTCTGTACCTGGCTCTGTATTTGATTGCTTTGGGGACTGGAGGCCTAAAATCCAGCATTTCGGGGTTTGGGACCGACCAGTTCGATGAGAAAGACGAGAAGGAGAAGGCTAAGATGGCCTACTTCTTCAACAGGTTCTTCTTCTTTATCAGCACGGGGACTTTAATGGCGGTCACGGTGCTGGTTTACATTCAAGATGAAGTGGGTCGGAGCTGGGCTTATGGGATTTGTTCTGTCTCGATGCTGATCGCCATTTCGTTGTTCCTTTCGGGGACTAGGAGATACAGATACAAGAAGAGCGCAGGGAGTCCTGTAGTTCAAATTCTCCAAGTCATTGCTGCTGCAATGAAGAAGAGGAAGCTGGAGCTTCCTCAGAATGTTGGGTTGCTTTATGAGGATTCTTCGAACCAGGACTCAAGAATCGAGCACACAGAACAATTCCAGTAAGTTCATTGATTAGTGAAGATCCTATCCACTTCTAATCATCTACAATTTTCAAATTAATTCAATTAATCAGTGCCATAGTACATGAACGACTTTGGTTATACCTCAGATACTACTGCTAAGATCTTCTTCTAGTAAATTGGCTTGTGCTTACTTTTTGTGCAGGTTGTTGGACAAAGCTGCAATTGTTGCAGAAGGAGATTTTGAGATGCATGGAATGGTTTCCGCTCCAAATCCATGGAAGCTAAGCTCGGTGACAAGAGTGGAGGAGGTGAAAATGATGGCAAGACTGCTGCCAATATGGGCCACAACCATCATCTTCTGGACTACATATGCCCAGATGATCACCTTCTCTGTTCAACAAGCATCCACCATGGAAAGGTCAATTGGATCTTTCCAGATCCCAGCAGGCTCTCTCACCGTCTTCTTCGTAGCAGCCATACTAATCACTCTGGGCGTCTACGACCGTCTTATCATGCCTCTTTGGAAGAAATGGAAAGGAAAACAAGGTAAATTAAGATCCATTAGAATCCTAATTTAATACTCCAATAAACATTTCTTCATGGAAACCTTACTAATTATGTTCTTATGCCACAGGTTTCACAAACATACAGAGAATGGCCATAGGCCTTGTCCTGTCAATACTTGGAATGGCAGCCGCAGCACTGGCTGAGAGGAAACGTCTGGCAGTGGCAAAAGCAGTAGGGGGCGACACGGCTACTTTGCCTATAAGTGTGTTCCTGTTGATCCCACAGTTCTTCTTGGTGGGAGCAGGTGAAGCCTTCATATATACAGGGCAGCTTGATTTCTTCATAACCAAGTCCCCCAAAGGGATGAAAACTATGAGTACTGGTCTCTTCCTCTCCACTTTATCTCTCGGGTTCTTCATCAGCAGTTTCTTGGTTTCGGTTGTGAAGAGCGTGACCGGAAACGGTGGACAAGACTGGCTTGCAGATAATATAAACTACGGCAGACTCGACTGCTTCTATGGACTTCTGACCATATTAAGCGTCATAAATTTTGTTTTGTTTCTGGTATGCATTATCTGGTACAAGCCACAGAAGGGCAAGGACATGCAGATGAGTAGCATGGTCAATGGCTCCATGGCTGAAGAGAAATGCTAGTGGGAATTATAAAAATTAAAGGTTGTGTAATGCTTTGGCTTTCTTTTCAATTCTCTCCTGCGCTCTAATTTATCATCAAGAGTTTGGATTGGGAATGTATCATGTGTATAAAGTGTATCTGTTTGTTTCAAAGATGTAGCCAATGTCCACAGACCTTATTTTCAGTCATTTTTGCCAGAAGTCACACTCAAAATCTTTAGCAATTTCATCATAATTCGCTTTCATTTTTTTTCTCCTTTAAATATGCTGGAGAGCCAATTTGTGTACACCCAACTCATCTCACATCTCACTGGACAACTGCTTGAACTTACAACCTTCAACCTTTAGTTGTCAAGAAAATTCGTATAATTTTTCTGTTTCAACCCATTCCCTCTAAGTCCCTTTACTTTTTTACTTTACTGGTTGACTTTTTCTCGAAGGTCAAGCATCATCAAATTCCAGATCATGGATTTACTTGCTTAATCCCTCTCTCCCTCTGTTTAGTAACATCATTATTCACATGTTCTAAAGAATAACCTCTTCTCCCGAACAAAGTAGTTTATTATCCAATAAAAACTGTACCTTAGAAGAATCAGCCAACTCATGAATGCCAACATCTGTTGCTTTGGATAGGCTTGTCCTTTGGCAAATAATTGTAGGAATGTTGGATTCTTTCATCCCCATAAACGACACAAATCCACACATAGGTCCAAATAATAATGGGAAAATTTTGGAGAATATTGAGTGGTGGGCAAGGGAAAGTGGGTACCGTGTAGTAGACATTGATGTGGAAAGAAAGTTGCAATTCTTTAAGCACAACAACGGGGGCCAAACATTATCCACAGGCCAAGAAAATAGAGACTACCATTCTAGAAATGCAATGCAATGCAATGCAGAAATGGAGTAAAATCATCTCAAACAATGGATACACAAGAGGACATACATACCGAAAAGGAGGATCAGAATTTATAACGTCATCTCTGAAATTTTTTGAATTAGGGTTTCCTTGAATTTCGGTCCCCTTGTTTCTTCTCCGGCAATCTCCGTCTCCCAGGTTCCATGTCTGCTTGGGGAAAGAACAGAAGCCGTATACGGAGAAATTAGAGGGTGTCACCTTTTCCATAATGTCGGCAAAATTGTCGGCTTCCTCTCGCCTCTCTGATTCAGACCGCCGAGAAGAAGAGGTTCTGGGCAGGGCAAAGCAAGCATGGTTGCAAGTTTCAAGAAATTTCTTCTCAAAAATGAAAGAAAAAAAATTCAAATATTTAATGCCGCCTTGCCTTCTGGCTTCTGCATATGGGAAATTACTTTTAAAAGAAACTAGTTTTGTCCATTAGGGGGAAAAGAAAACATGTTATTTTTTCCTTTAGTACAAAAAAAAAAAATTAATAATGTGTAAGTTTAGAATTGGAGGATTAGTGTTTTAATATATTAATAATGTTAACTTAAAACTTGAGTAATATTTGACCCCTAATTAAGTGTATTTTAAAAAAATGGGTATTGGGTTAAAGATGAAAGGGGTACAAAACTAAGTATTAAATTTTCATTTAAAATGAATTTTTGTTAGTAGAATAAATTTGGAGTACAAAATTTGAGTTTTCAATTTCAAGGATGGGGTGGGTGTTACTAAATTATGTTAAATTATGTTAGTATTGACCATTTAAAATGATTCATGAATGACTTTTTGAAATTTATCACTGTAACAACTTCTCATTTAGTATTTCAGATATTATGATAGAAAATATATGCGGAGTCATGGATAACCTTTTGAAAATGAAATTGGAACGATGAAAATCTCATTTGATTTTAAAATGTTGTTTAACATAATCATATATTTTATGAGATAATCCTACCACTCACAACCAACATGARCTTAACTCAGTAGTAATTAACACTTCTCTGACCAATAAATAATGAATTCGAATCTCCAACTTTCATTTGCTGGACTAAGAAATCATAACACTTGTCATATAATTAAGTAGGTTCATTTTACTACCAAAAAGATAGTATAATAAAAAATATAGGTAGGAAAGTGAAAATTAATAAATTATCACTTAAAAAATATTGGATGATGTAGGATTTATTTTCAAAATTTTGTTACCTGATTAATCTTTGTCTAAAAAGAATTTGTGTTTAGTTAATTTTTTTTTTTGGAATGAAAAATTTATGCTTGGTTAATTACATCTGGAACAAATTCCTTATATTTGTCTATGAGATTATGATTTCAATTATTTTTCAGCTTCTTTAGTTGTGAATATATAACTATAGAGATAAGTTTTCTCCTTTCAATTGATTAATGCTCTCCTTCATGGTCATAAACATTGTTTCCGGTAGTTCTAGTAATTATTTACTGTATATAGGGTTGAAATTAATACATTCAATTAATTTATTAAGCTTTCATTGTGTTCGCCCTTTTTGGTTTGACAATACTACCTTGTGAGTAATGGGTAGTTCTTGTTAGGTTTGATGTCTTTCGATAGAAAATAGGAGTAAGTTGGATGTTATGTCTAGTTTAATTTTTATGAAAAACGATTCCTAACCAAACAAATATATTAATTTTAAGTTTCTCGTTTGCAATCAACAATTTTAAGGATTATTGACTTGAAAATTTTGAACGTGTTTGGGGAAGAGAATACACTGGACACGTGGAGGACCCCTATTGGTGCTCCAAGATGACTCATGAGTCATGCCCAGCTCGGACGACCGAGATCACCACTACTAGCGTTGATAGATGCTAAGTATGAGGGCCGAGGTGAACCYGGCCGAGGTCCGACCTACCGGGAAGCTCGGTGGGGGTCRATGCGAATTACTGTCAGCGGCGTGATTATCGGGCATAATCGTCGGTCCCGAGATTACCGGGCGTAACCGACGATCCCGAGATTACCGAGTGTAACCGTTGCGAGATTAGCGGGACTACCACCCATAAGTAGAAGACTTCACTCCACGATCAGGTACGATGATTTCTAGCCTCGAACTAAACTGGGAATCCGACCTATACTGACTTGATCGTCGGAGTGCTCACCTTTTTGTGCAGGTCCGCTCAAGTGTTCAGGTCGGTCCGCAGGCCGAGTTCGAGCTGCAATCTGAAATACGCTGTTGTGCACATCCTTGCATAAACAGAACGTTTATTTGTTATTTATGAAAACCATTAAAACCTAAATTCATAATTATACATGAACAATAATAAATCTCAAAAAAATAATGTTTTAGGATTTGTTAATCTTCTTCCAGCTCAACAATATAATATTCATCCTAATTAAAGACAAGTTAGTTTGATTGATCGAAGAGATGCTTCATATTCAGAGAACTATCAAGCCTAATTAAAATGATGTGTTGATTTTGTAGAAAAATACTTGTCTACATTTGATAAGAAAATTCTTTTAACTTTCTTACTTGATTTATTATTTATTTCTTTTGATCTATTTCTATAACATTTGATATTTAAGTAAAATTCATGGATATTTTTTAACGAGTTAAAATAAATCACATCAGAAAATCAGTAAAAATTCTTTATTAATAGATATGTGTGTGGTAACCACTAACAAGTGCTATGGATCTTCTCATAATAAATATCTTATGCATTTATTGACCTAGCAGAATAAATAAATTGGATTCTACAGAACCTACAAATCAAAAAGATATTTACAACATCCTATGGTGATATAGGTAGTGGTGTTCAAAAAATCCAATAATCCAACCAATTCAACCCTTGGGTTGGGTTGTGATTTTTCAAATCCGATTGGGTTGGGTTGGGTCTCGGGTTCGGGTCAACCCAACCCAAACTGAATTTATGCATATATATGTATTTTTTTTACTATATATATATATATATAGTCAACCGTCCATTTAGTTTTAATCCTAATCTTTAATTTAAGGTTTTCATATTATCTTCTTCCATTTTGTATCTTAATCTTAGCTGTCTATTTAGTTTTAATCCTAACTTCTCGTTGCCGCTGTGGTAATTAAAAACCCAACCCGACCAAACCAAAAGATATTGGGTTAGGTTGACCATCCAATTCAAACCCGATGGTTCCTATATATGGCCAACCCGAAAATTCGAGTTGGTCTCAAAATCCCTCCTAACCCAACCTAACTCAACCCACGAACACCTCTAGTGATATAGGCAAACACACTTTGATGCTTAAATTAGATCGGGTGTGTGAAGCGTGACAAGAATTAGGGTTTACTGTTCTTTATAAAGGGAAAAACCTAGGTTTTCTAGATATCTCCTCCCTTTGGAATTCCTAAAATCCAAGGAACCCAAGTTGGAGGGCTTGATACGCCAAGTAGAATGACTGGATTTGATGATGTGGGCCCTTCATTTTGTTGCTTTTATAGCAACCCAAAAATTAGGGCAAACTTGATAAACGCACGTGGTACCGACAATAGTAAAAATCTTGTCTAAAACGAGTTAATACGTTATTCACGAATTTCTACGACAAATGATGCTCCAACATCGGGCGTCCTAGTTTCGGGAGTCCTAGCATCATCCTCGGTCTCAAATGCTACTACTAATGCTTCCAGTTTCTATGCAAATAACTCAAAAACGTAAGAAACAAGTCAGAATTTATCTAATTTCAAAATAATAAGGACTCGTACATGATTGTTCTATTTCTTATACAGATCTTCATTTTAGTATATTTTTTAAGGATATGATCCTCTCATTTGTACTCAAGTTAGTCCATTACAAAGAGTTATCAGCATACATGGTGCATGACTACTTGTGCATTTAGGTTGTTGAGCCCTAGCCCAAGGGCCTTTGGATATAAACTTTTGGGCTAACTTTACTAAACTTTTCTATAATTTTTTCTAGTATATAACATGTGGGGTGGGGATCGAACTCACACAACCTTTTGATTTTAGATATATGTCAATTACCACTTAGCTATGCTCACTTTGACAAATTTATCTATAATTGATGCGTAGATTAGGCCTTTATTGATTGTAATCATTAATTTTATCTTATTAAATATTATTGTAATCTTTTATTAACCTACACACGTTAACTAGTTGGATCATTGAACAATCTAATATTAACTATATAGATCACTAAATAACCGAGCTATAACCATAGGTTGATTATTTAAGACTTAAATAAATCTCCCTAGAAAAAATTAATAAATCAAATTAAGACTACTTAACATGACCAAATTACTGAAACTAATTGTCCATTAAATTATCACCTACTCATGAATTTATTAATCTAACTTGTGCTGCCCAAACTACGACCTTATGTAAATAAGATATGTTCCTGTCGTTGAATTTTTTTTAAAAAAAACAAGCTATCCAATTCCAAACTAACTAATAATTAGAAAGTCATTATCGTTGATGTTGATATATGCTGATTTTGGGTGAGGTATACGAAGTGCCACACACTTGCACATATAAATTTAACACCAATGTAGTGTTGTGTCGAATGCACTTTGATGCGTAATTAGTTAGGATTCAAGTAGGGAGCAAATAAGTATGAAGTAGAAAGAATAAGAAGGCAGTAGTATCGAGAGTGAGAGTCTATTTGAGAGTGTATGTCGAATGCTCATAAGAAAAGTTGTGGGGGAAAATGCAGCTAATTCCTTCCGGGGGTTCTTTGTGTAGGGAAAATGCAGCTAATTAATTCCTTCACGAGGGTTCTTCTCTTCTTTATATGTGGGAGAGAGAACCCGTTCGAGAGGTTGTATGAATGGTTCCGGTATCTTTTCGAAAAAAATTAAGAGAACCCGTTTGAGAGGTCCCCCCCATTTGAGGTGTCCATCCGGGGAAAATGTGGTTTCCTTTCATTAGGGTTCTTCTTTTCTCTATATACCAACGTCATCTGCTTTCCACTATCCCTTGAACAGGGGGCGTGGTGGCATCCTGAGTGGTCCCCTAAGACGTGTCGTGGTTTGGATATAGGGTGTCAGCTTCTTGCTCATTGGCGGTCCTCTCTGTATGGGGCAGGAGTGCTCGACCCCATTTCTGGTACACTCGGTCATATCGGTTTAGTTTCCCGACCCAACCATGTGGTTTGGTTGACTTTTTGATACATGATACTTCGTCTTTACCTGATAATAGTTGAAAAAATCGATTGTCTTATTTTCATAAAAAAATAAATTAGAAATATGACAATTGTTTTACCCAATTAATTTCCGTGCACCTAGACATTTTTACATAATATTTCCATGTCCACCTATGTATTTCACTCATATCACCATGATATATAACACATGGAGATATCTATTATTTACATAGTTGAAATACGTTCAGATGAGCCTTACTTTCCAAATATTTTGATTTCGATAGACATAGGGCTTAAATTTGTGCCATATTTGTAAATATTTTTACTATAGGCTATATTTACTATTACTCTAGATTGTTACATGTCCTTGGGGAGTAACCGTGTTATAAAGTAGAATTTATTCAAAATGAGTTGTGTAAGTTTAAAATTATTCCACGAAAAGGAAACAACATAATAATAATAATAATAATATTGCTTAATTATTAATTAAGCAAGCTTGACTATCTTCTTCCCAAGGTTATGGCCATGGAAGAGGCCGACGAAAGCAGAGGGAATGCTGTGGACACCCACCGATACATCTTCCGCCGCCTGAATCTCGCCGGAGCGGAGGTAGCCGGCGGTTTTGGATATGAAATCTGGAAAAACATTAAAATAATCGATGACTAAAAAGCCTTGGATTGCGATCCTTTTATACACAATGTCCACCATGTTTGGGCCTGGGCCGGCCGGTGGTCCGGTTTTTGATTTTGTGTACTCTGAAATAACGCCGCACGCCGCCACTCTGCCGAACGGGTTCATGTTCGCCACGGCGGCGGCTAGCATCTCGCCGCCCACGTCGAAATAAACATCAATCCCCTCCGGAAAATACCTGCCGGAAAATTCATTAATTTCCAAATAAATAACTTATCGTTAGTTAGTATACTTAATTAGTAGATTTTCTTCAATCTCTTTTAATGTGTATTTTTGGTGTCCAAAATTTATAAAATCAATGGAATTGTGAGATTTCCCACTTGGCTAAGGTGGATTTCAAGTCCTTTTCTTGCTTGTAGTTGAACGCTTCGTCAAATCCGAGCTTCTCTTTCAGAAATGTCACCTACGAGGATCCGTTAGTATTTAAGTATTGTTAAATATAAATAACATTTAAAAATAAAAACATGAGAAGATAATAGAACTCTTAAAAGTGTTAATTTTGATCTAATAAATTTATTAACTTAAAAAAAAATGTAATGATTAGGATCTAGTAAACACTTTTAAATTTTAGGGATTTATTGATACAAATTTTTATTCGAGGCAGCTTAACGCGTACCTCGACTAATTTCACGGACAACTGATCTTATAACATTTGGTATCGAAAAACACATAGGATTACTTAATTCGTAATGTAAGTGACCATCATGGTTTGAACTCATTCCTTCGTTAAAAGTTTAGGAACTAATTATACCCTTCAAAGTTCGACAATCTATTAAATACATTCTTAAATGTTGGAGAACAAAACTGGTAACTTAACCTTCAAATCTACCATAAATACCAATTACCCTCCATTATTGCTTAAATTTGACTTGGATAAAATGAGTATAAATATAACCAATAAATTTGTGAAATATTTATGTTTAAATTAGTGTTTGGGAGTCGTTGACTCAAAACCTTCCCAGAAAAAAAAAATATATATTTTAGGGTAATCTACGTCTATTATGAATTTTTGTAGGGTGAATCTTTAACACTAACCACCATTAAAATTTTAATATTTACTTATTTATTTTTAAAAAAAAATCTCAATTCTCCGGTCGTACTTTAATATATAAAAAATATAACGGTGATCGTTGAATAGTTAAGTATTAAAGACTTGCATTTTAGTTCAACGATAATTAACATATATTTTACTAAATAAAATGGTATTAAAAACCTTGTGATCCGAACCAGCAGAGCCGACAACGTGGCAACCGTGGAGCTTTGCAAACTGTCCAACTAAATTCCCAACAGACCCAGAAGCTGCAGACACAAACACTTTCTCTCCTTCCTTAATCTTCGCTACTTCAAACAATCCCACGTACGCTGTGAGCCCACTCAACCCTGAATACAATACAAATAAAACAAGAACATATATATAAATATTAGGAAAGAAAGAAAGAAAAGAACTGCATTACAATTGGTAACTGATTTTGACCTAAAACTCCGAGATGGTATGTGAATGGAAATCCCAAAGTATCCAACTTTCTTAGAGTGCTTTCTCCAGCTTTTACGAGGCTGTATTGTGCCCAATGTATGATCCCAAAAACCAAGTCCCCCTTTTCAAATCCAGGGTCGCCCGAAGCCACTACTTCTGCTACACCATATGCACTAATCGCCTGTTTCACACAAACCCACGTCAATGATTAATTCAACTATACCAAATTCAAAAGATTAGGCACCCTTTGGCTTTGGTAACGTTCTAAATACCATCTGCTTAATGAAAATTACTCTTCATATAGGAGTGGTGAACTAGAGAAGAAGAAGCTCTATTGTAGCTCGACAGTTCTATTGATTGGTCAGTCAACCTTGAAAAAGTGGATATCTAAAGAGGGTCTCTCTTTATTTTTTTCACTTTTTTAATAAAGAAGAATAGAATTGTGTGATCTCAATTCTATGGATTTAAGAATGATAAAACAATACAATATTATTGAAAACTATTGAGATATGATGAAAGACAAAATAATTATTAAAGTTATTGGGCCAAAATAGTCACACTAAAGGCCATAGCTTTGTTTTCATTAGGTTTAATGACCTAATATTAATAGACATGATGGAGGATTTTTATGCTACTTTACCGGGAGAGATAAAAAAAATAAGAGAGTGGTGGCTGTGGTGGTGTTGTTGCATCAAAAGGAAAAAGGGGCGGCAGTGGTGTTTTGTTCGCAGAGGAAGAAAAGACAACTTGATTTATAGAGCATTGTCGGCAGTCCGTTCTCTTGAGGTTAGTGAGGTTTTTCATTCTGTATTCCTAAATAGCGTGGTGCTTAGAAGCGATATTAATTTTTCCAACAGAAACTACGTGTCTGTTTTTGCTACCACTAAGGGAGAGAGAAGTGGTAAAGGACAAACCAAAGGAAGTACTCTCCAATTAGAAAGGAGAACAAAAAAAAAATTGTTTTTTAAATTTGTTTTTAAAAATTTGAAAAACAAGGAAACCTAAATATATAGTTGTCAAATGTTTGGATATCTTCTAACAAAATTGGAAAAAGGAAAAAAAAAAGATAAGAAATAAGAACCTTAACAAATGAGTCCTTAATGTTCCATTCCTAGTGTGCTTAAAATATTAGCGTAAGATCTTAAAAAACGTCCCAACTTAAATTTGTAGTTACAAGAGGAGCATGCTAGATTTCGAATTTGGATTCAACGATAGAGCAGCGACGAGTATCATGGCCGTCTCATTCTAACCAAAAAGGAAAACCGATTACCTGTCCGGGAACGATAGAAGGTGTAGCAGATGAAACGTTGTGGGAAGAGGAGTGGATGTTCATACGGTTGATCTGATATGGGTCAATGGAGACACACAGATTTTTGAGGAGGATGTCACCAGAAGCAGGCTTCACACACAGATTCAGAGGTTGGGAGTTGAGTTGGAAGTGTGTTTGCAGTGGGAAGCCATTGATGAGATGTTTAATGGCGATGAAGGTGTTGTTGGTCTCCACTTGTTCCGCCATTGGTACCACAGAGTTCAGATTTTGATATCTCAAAAACTTCAATTATGGAAAGAGATGATGGGATCGGAGCAGTTGACAAGTTCAATTATGGAAAGAGATAAGGGAACTTTATGGGCCGTATTATATCCATCCACTCAACTCAGCTGCCAAATAATTTATTACGAGAGACTCGAACCATTATATTTATACTGCGGCAAAATGCCTATGCCAATGCCGTCATAGCTTTTGCAATTCTATTTTTGTCATTGTAGTAACTTTCTTGATCACTTCACTAATTAAACCTATAATACACCCCAACCTATACAAAGGATCAAGTGTATTATATTTGTCCATCATTCATTTTGGTAAAAATGACTAAAACTCTATAAAACTGATGGATCGAAAAATAGCTAAGATCCCACATTCAAAAGAAAATAGATCTTACAAAGGTTTATAATATACATGGATAATTTTACTCATTGTCAATTAATTTTGCGATAAAATTCCATAAATATTGATTACAGTTTAATTTTTTAGGAGATTTAGTTTTCAATTTCTATTTGGTTAAGGCCTAAAATCGATGTTAATCGATTGACTTTTAATTTCGCCTATACAAATCGATTAAAATCCAAACTGATAAATTAGGACTTGTTACATATAACGTTTTTAGTCTTGTTTCTCTTTTCACTTGGACCAATAGATTCAAGAATGAACGCTAAACTAAAAAAAATAAATAAATAAACTCACCGCTTTTCAAATTGAGATGTGTTGTCACTTTTCACTTGTCATCCATGGGCGGCGTGTTGGTGCTTGCATGGTTGCATGTCCAAGATTTGAGTCACCCTAGAGGCCCTTTGACAAGCTTTTCAAAGTGACAAATTCTTACTTTGCTCTTGGTAGTCTGACAAGCTGCTTTTATTAATTTTTTACATTATTTGCTAAACTGATTGCCAATACAATCACTTTTTTTTTCAATTTAATTTGGGAATGACTTCAAAAAAATTGGCAATGGATCATAACTTTTATGAGCGTGACGTAAAAGTCTATTAATTTGATTAACGTTGGTCTAAAAATAATGTGTTTGAGTTGCATATGGAAGAAATTTCTTTTGGTTATATATGTGATAATGCGCTTAATTTCTAATTTTTTTTTTAAAGTGAGAAATGAGAAAGATAAATAACGTTATCAAATGTTTAGGCATGTTTGCCAATTGTGCTACTCCTCTAATTTCCAATTAGTTTTGAGATAGAATTCATGAATATTAATATGGTATCAGAGCCCAGCAAGCTCAAGCGAGCATCCAGTCAAAAAATGAGATATGGGTCAAAGACTGGTGAGTCTAAAAGAGTCACCATCTTTTATAATATACCACGAACTATTTTGTGATCTAAATAGTAGAAGAGGCTACTGCATCGATAAAGAGTATATGAGAAACATATACAAGATATCGATGCTATTGAAAAGCACTCTAATTCAAACATATTGATGCAATGTCATAGTTACAAAATAAAGATGATTTAAACGCTCAAGAGGAAGGGGTGATGTTGGTAAACTAATGAGCTCGGATATTAATCAACACTGTAGAAGAGTTATCTATCGAAATAATACTCTTATTGATCTATTAACAACAAGTAGATCTATGCCAGGAGAATTAGTAATGTGTTCGAAAAAATTGGTCCAAGGAACGATGAATACACTTCATGATAATGGAATTCGTGGACAACCAACGAGGGATGACCATAATAAGGTTTACAAGTTGTTTTCCAATGTAATTGAAGGAAAAGATGGAAAATTTCGTGAGACTCTTTGCTTGGCAAACAGGTCAATTATTCAGGCATTTTGTGATTGTTGTAGGACCCGCACTTTCATTACATCGATATGGATTGCCTCGCGAAAGAGTTGTGTAGTTTTTTCAATCCAAACGGCACCATAGGATAGGACTGAAAGCGTTAATTAACATTCCAGATGTTTTGACAATAATCTTGAATTAAAGGAAATATTTCCTGAATGAAGAGATCTATCCCTAGACATATCAATATTTTTAAATTTTGAAAACAATATTTTTATGTTTTCAAAAAAATATATTTTTAAATTTAATTTTCCTAAATATAGGTATGCCTTCTTCAAAATTTCATTCCCAATCATTCAGCTCATGGTAGATAAATTAGGAGAGGGTAAAATCGCCGAGAATCAGTTTCAATAATCAAGCTTTCATCAACTTTTGGTGATGAGATGATCCTCTTATTTTCCATAGCCTTCTTTATTAACATGACATTAATGCTACTTCAACAGCTTTTGCTTAAAATCTAAGATTATTAATTATTATTATTACTTTACCTAAAATGGCATGTAGACGATATTTACGAATTTATACCGTTGGGTACTATATTTGCAATTAATTGAACTTGTTTTACCATATATTGCAAGTGCCCTGATTAATCAGTCCGTGCCATTTAACTTTTAGTTAGTTTAAGGTAGAGACACACACCCACCCTGCACGTAAAATTAAAAATTCAAAAGACTTTTTAAGAATCTTTTTGAAGTAAACAAACTCAAATTTAACAAACTCTCATTTTCTACAAAATTCAAACACAAGCTGTTCAAAGCTGTGGATGGTGGCTTAAGTATTTAAGGCAGCAAGTGTGACTACCTTCTTCCCAATGTTACTGCCTTGAAATAGCCCAACGAAAGCAGAGGGAATACTCTCGACGCCGACCGACACATCTTCGAGCGCCTGAATCTTGCCGGAGCGAAGGTAACCGACGGTCTTCGGTATGAACTCCGGGAAAACACTCACATAATCGACGACTAAAAAGCCTTGGATTCTTATCCTTTTATACATAACATCCAACATGCTTGGCCCAGCTGCTGTTGTTTTTGATTTTGTGTACTCTGAAATAACACCGCACACTGCCACTCTGCCAAATGGGTTCATGTTGGCTACGGCTGCGTCCACCATCTCGCCGCCCACGTTGTCAAAATAAACATCAATTCCTTCGGGGAAGTAACTGCACTCAACAAACGTAACTATTTCTTACTGATTTGTTCATTTCATTAAAACCAATGGAATTGGAATAATTGTGAGGTTTCCCACTTGGCTAAGGTGGATTTCAACTCCTTTTCTTGCTTGTAGTTGAATGCTTCGTCCAATCCGAGTTTCTCTTTCAGAAATGCCACCTGCCCGAAATTAACGGTGGAGAATTGATATATATGAATTAAATTTACTCATTCCATTAACTTAAGCTTTTGAGTTGAACAGTGGTCTCTAATATGGTATCAAAAGTTATGTATATGAACTCATCAGCTTAAACTTTTAGGTTGAGGGGTGATTTATTGATATCAAATGTTTAATTTTGTCCTTCTTTATGATAATTTCAATTATCCAAACTCAAAACTCATAAGTGAGAGAAATGATTAAGTATCCAATATATGAATTAAATTTACCCAATCCAACGATGGTTTATTCATCCTTAATATTAACTTCTTCAAATTTAAAAAATAATATAATTTCTACTTGAAATCTACTTTACCCTATCGTTGAAATTAAAATCTGACCTTGTGATCGGACCCAGCACAGCCAACAACATAGCAACCATGCAGCTTGGCAAATTGTGCAGCTAAACTTCCAACAGCTCCAGCTGCTGCAGAAACAAACACTTTGTCTCCTTCCTTAACCTCGGCTACTCTAAACAAACCAGCGTAAGCAGCGAGGCCCATGAACCCTGAACCAATATCAAACATGCTACAGTTACAAAGTGTGCAAACAAAGTTTAAAATTCGAAAAGATTGAAAAAATTACCTAAATTCCGAGATGATATGTTAAAGGAAATCCTAAAGTATCCAACTTGTAGAAAGGGTTCGCAGGGCCAGGTTTAAGGAGGCTATATTTTGCCCAATGCAATGCCCCCACAACCAAATCGCTTTGCAAACCCACGGTCGTCCGAGGCCATAACTTCCGCCACACCTCCGGTACTAATCATCTGTACTACGAGATAGAAATATAAAAATAAATATTTTTTTAAATATAATGAGTTGTCAATTTTTCAATGATGATTGGAATAAGATTTACTCTTAATGAATTAAACATTATCCTTTCAAAAATATATATATATATATATTAACGATGATGTTATTGTTGTTGATTTGTTTGGTAATTTTTTGTTTTTTATTTTCTATTTTTTATAGTTTTTAATTTTTCAGAAAATTAAATTAGAATATATTTGGTGATAATTTCTATTTCTTGTTTTGAAATAAAAATATATTTGATAATTATTTTTTATTTTTAGTTTTTTATGGGTGGAATAAAATTTTGTATATATAATAAGGAAAGATATAGTATGAATTAAAATAATTAAAAAATAATTATCTAGAGTTTCTTTTGAAAATAAAATATCAAGAATTTATTGTATCTAATCTCAGAGAAAGACTGAGGTTCAAAATTAAAACTTAGTCTTGGTTAAAAAAAATAGGAACCTATTTTTGTTTTTTTTTTTTTCTATCTGACCAAAAAGTGAAGGGAAAGACAAGGAAATAAATTTAATAATATCTATATAAAAGTAAAAGATATGGAAATTTTCAATATAGAGTGAAAAGTTAAAGGAGGATAGAGAGAGAAAGGAAATGACAAAAGTGGGTGGAAAATACAAAATAGTGTTTTTTAATTTTAGGGTAAGAACAAAAACACAAAAAGTTTTGTGGTTTCTAAAATTTTCATTCTTTTTTATATTACTGATATTTGAATTAGAATTTTATTTGATCTTTTAAATTTTAAAAATGACAATTTTATTCCTGTGGTTTTGACTAAATTGTCCCGAAGTTAAATTTTCATTAATTTGTATACATGACATATTTTTTAGTTTTAATTTTTTTTTCCTGACCGACATTGAAGAACAAGAACTGGAGTAAAAATTAAAATCTAATCTCTCCCTGCCACCTCTCCCTCTCAAATTAAATAGAATCCTAACTCAAATCTAAATTAAAAGTGTCAAACCTTTTTTTTGTAATATATGAAAATTGAAAATAAAGTTGATTATAAAACATGGATGCTTATTAAAAAAAAAAAGAAGAAACGAGAATGTTAACAAACGATTACTGTCCGGGATGGATAGAAGTTGTTACGTAGGAAAGGTTGCGGGAAGAGTGGTGGTTTTTCATACGGTTAATTTGATAAGGATCAACGGAAACACACAGATTTTTGAGGAGGATGTGGCCGGAACCAGGCTTCACAGAGAGATTCATAGCTTCGGACTTGAGCTCGAAATCTGAGTCGAGAGGGAAGCCATTAATGTGGTGCTTAATCACGATGAACCTGTTCTTCACTTCTTCCATTGATGTAGAGCGCAGAATTGAACAGGGGAAGGATGTGATCTTGTTGTTTGGAAGACCGAAAGAGTAGATAGTCTTCATTAGATCTTGGCTTTGGAAGTTTGGGCGAAAGCGACCTGCAAAAAGAGAAGGTGAGTAGATGTCGGTGTGGTGTCAAATCGATACACAAACTCAAACTTAAAGCAGAAACTCAAACTCATTCGTGCAATAGAGATGAAAAAGAGCCAAATCGATAAATAATCCAAACTCAAACCAGAAGAAAATTACTGTTCAAACTAGAAGAAGATGAAAACGAGCGAATACGAGGGAAGATGAAAAAAACCTTCGATATTGTCGTCGCCCCTGTATATTCGCTCCCTACCACCGAATCGAAGCTCACCGCTGGAAATTGTTGCTCTCTGCCGCTAGAAATTGCTCCTCATCGTTGGGTCGAGAGGGTAGAGAGGGTTCGTACGGCAAAGGGAGCTGGGGAGGCAAAAATTTTCGGGTGTAAAAATTTTGGGGGAAAATTTTAATTTAGGGTTAAAATTGGGCACTTTTCATGGCGGGCCAGACCCTCCATTAAAACTAAAATTACAATGTCGGGCTAGGCCCGACATGGATACTTTAAAAAAATTTTAAATTAAAATTGGGTGTGTCCGTCATAGTTGCCTCCGTGTTTTTCTTGTGCGACATCATTTCCTCCGCATTTTTTTTTGTCCGACATTAAAACTAAGATTTGTTGTAGTGATTGTAGAGTTGGAGATTCGAACTTTTAACTTTTTGGTCGTCAACCAATTAAACTATGCAAGTTGAAAAAAAAAAACACTAAAATTTTGAAAAGAGGTTAAAAATCAAATCTTGAAAATCTTGAGGGTAAAAAATGTCAATTTCCCATCCCAAATCAATCTACTCCCCCAAACTCACTAGTCACTACCTCGGATAATCGGTATTTTTTACCCCTAAAATTTTTTTATTAGATTTTTACTCTTTTTTAAATTTATAGTTTTTCTAACTTTTATTTTTTATTTTTTTACTTTTAGTGAGGTTTGACTACGAAAATACCATTAAATCCCTCTTTCAATTTCTAACTTCTCAAACAATCTATCTCTCTTCTCTTTTTTTTTTTCATTTAAAGTTGGTCAAAGTTTGGGAACTCATAAAAGAAAAGTTAAAGGGAATTAATAGTCGATTGAAATTATAAAGAAATTAATAGTTGATCTTTAACTTGATTTATGATATATATATATATAGAAATTATAAATGTCATTTTTATTCAATCCCGTTGTTAAAAGAAAAAGTAAATAAAAATAAAAAAAAAATCGTGTATTCCACCGAGATTGCATGAATTCTAAGCCGATATTATGCAATTATCAATGCCAAATTAGGGGGAATTTTTTTTGACAAAGAAACATTAAAATTAAGGGTATTTTGAATCCCAATCTGACCCATAAATTAATTATTTAAAGTGTAAGAAGAGCATTTTCGTAATTACACCTCCAACAAAAGTTAAAAAGGGGACAAATTTTCTAAACCCTCCCTTTAAGCTCCTAGAACAAAGTTTAACACCTAAGCATAAATTACATCTCTTTTATTATAATTCTCCTGTAAACCAAACCAGCAAATTGGCGAGAGGCACACAACTACAAAATCAAAATATTGGATCAATTCCCCTTTGGTTTCAACAATCACTCTGCAAATTTGACTATTTTCTTGCCAATATTATCACCCTTAAACAGTCCAACAAAAGCAGAGGGAATGCTGTGGATGCCCATTGATACATCTTCAAGTGTTTCAATCTTGCCTGAACGAATGTAATCAGAAGCCTTGGCTATGAAATCTGAGTACACATCAAAATGATCCCCAGCCAAAAACCCTTCAATTTTGATTCTTTTGTACACCAAATCAAGCATGTTTGGGGCAGCCTTTTTTGAATTGGTGTACTCAGAAATAACACCGCACAGAGCCACTCTTCCAAACGTGTTCAAATTCGCCACCGCTGCTTCCAGCATCACGCCTCCCACATTGTCAAAATAAACATCAATCCCATCAGGGAAGTACCTGAAGAACAATTTACCATTAAATTTGTGTATTATTGTTTGAAATGCAAGAGTTTAATTATTTCTTCCTTTCTCTTACTTCTCCAACGTGGATGTCAAATCCTTTTCTTGCTTATAATTGAACGCATCGTCGAATCCTAGCTTCTCTTTAAGAACTGTCACCTACGTAAAATGTTACTCGAAATTTATGTTCATGAACCAAACTTATAATTCAACGTATTTGAGGTGGCGGTGAAACCTTTTGATCGGAACCAGCGCAGCCAATGACGTAGCAGCCATGCAACTTTGCAAACTGTCCAACCAAATTCCCAACAGACCCAGAAGCTGCAGATACAAAAACTTTCTCCCCCTTCTTAGCCTTGGCCACCACGAACAGACCGACGTGTGCAGTCAGCCCGCTCAGCCCTAAAACAAAAGAAATATTTACAAATGTATCGAGCTAGCTTCAAAAACTTAAGTTAACAAGGTTATATAACCACTTATTCACTTGCTTGGAAATTAGCACGAGACTCAATCACAAAGCTAGCAATTTTTAAAAGAGAGGCAAAAATCTAAGTGGAAAAAGAAGAATATTATAAGAAAAATATTTGGCTTCTTGTCCTAACTACCATTGAAAAATTGACAATCGAAAGTCTCTACTTTTGCATTTCTCTCTCTTAGTTGTCAAATTTAAACGTGACAAGGACGAGATTTCTGCTTACCAAAAAACCAAGTATTTTTCCTATTATAAAATCAAGATTCCTTCCTACGGTTAAGAAATATTATAAAATCTGATTTTATAATATGAAAAATACTTGGTTTCTTAATCGGATGGAGGAATCTTGTCCTTACCAAGACCGTTTAAGTAAAAGAAGTTGCAAGGAATAGAATTGTGAGTAAGAAATTTCACTCTTGTGAGGGATTTAAAAACTTCATATTTCAATAGTAAATCTACCCTTCAACTCCTCCAATTTACTATTCAACTCACCGTCGAGAAAATGTAAAATATAAAAACGTCAATTTTTCAACAGTAAATTTGGAAAGAAATGACATTACACATCCAAACACAAGTCCTAATCAAATCAGCTCTAAATCCAAACACATTACGGTTGAATTGATCATAAGTCATTCAAATTACCAACAAGAGCAATTCAAGTTTAGTTACCAAAAATTCCAAGATGATGAGTTATGGGAAATTCCAAAGCTGTGTCCAATTTTCTAAGCAGCCTATTCTGGGCTTTCACTACGGTGTACTCTGCCCAATTTATGAGCCCCACCACCAAATCACCCCTTCTAAAATCAGGGTTCCCAGACGCCACAACTTCTGCTGCACCAAACCCATCGATGGGCTGTCTCCACACAACCAAAAAACAGAGAAAAACAAAAAGTTGGCTCCAAAAGTATTGAACTTTAAAACAGAGCTTCTGATTACCTGGCCAGGGCTGATGGGGGTGGCAAAAGATGAGGTCTTGTGCGAAGAGTTGTGGGATTTCATTCGGTTGATCTGATATGGATCAATGGAAACATAGAGAGTTTTGAGGATGATATCATCAGAACCAGGCGCCACAGAAAGAACAACAGCTTCAGAATTGAGCTCAAAATCTGACTCAACTGGGAAATCGTCGATGTGGGTTCTTGTTGCTACGAATCTATTGCTCACCTCCATTGAAGCTGCTGCTTGGAATTGGTTAGAAGAACTAATAATATGTGTCGATGGTCTCTGAGAAGTTCAGAGTTTCAAGTTTTTATACAAGTATGGAAATGAAGATATAAGGTATAACTGTGATTATGATTCCCGAAGATAAATGACAAACAGGGGCAGAGTCACGTGCGGCCAGAGGAGGCACGTGCCCTGAACTTTGCAACCTTCCAAGAAAGTGACATTTGGTTTTGTTGGCGTCCTGTTCAATGGATACCTTTTGTACCCTGGCAAAAGTTTGAGGCTTCGGGATTGCAATATATTTTTGCCAAAAAAGAAATGTACTTTTTTTTTATTCATTACTTTTTGTATTCAAAGTAAACTATATTTTCTTTTCTTTTGTAAGTTTATATTGTGATTGTGAAACTATATTTTCTTTAATGAATTCAATATGAAATATAGTAGTATTATAGTTTTTGTTTTAATTCTTTTTCAAGCTATTTATATAAAAAGAAATTTTATTTTATCAAAAAGATTTTACTCAATATTTCAATTTTTTTTTCTTTTGAACAAACTAATATCAAATTATGATCGATTCGAGCCTAGGTAAACTCGTCGAAAATATCTATTACCATGTTAAAGATCGATGGTTCATACCTCTGTGATCGTTCAACTAAAAAATAATAATAATAATCAAATTATGTATATGTAAGGTCATAATTTTCTTTATATCCGTAAAGTCATAAATCTCATAATTTTTAATATTTGTTTTACAATATTTTTAAAATTTTATACAAAACAAACTAGTATCATAAAAAAAATAATTTATTATGTGATACTTATAAATACTATCTTATCATGATTCCAAGAAAGAGAAAACAGAAAATTGGAAGATCCAATAAAAGAGATGGAATAATACTACAAAAGCCGACGCCTATGAGAAATTGTTTAAGCCAATTTCGATTTTTGATGGAGGCCCCGCCGGCCAACTCACCCAAGTCATTGACAACTTATATTACCCTTTGCAAATAATAATAATAATAATTTTTATTTAAAATAAAAATTATTACGGAAAAAATATGCATCTCGAGTTACTATATCCCCAGAGCTGACGGAAAGACTTTCCCCCCTGAATGAAGAAGTAGTGGGGCCGGTCCCGAGGGAGTTTACTCGACCCATTCTCCAGTCTCCCGCACAGCTCTTCTACATCCACAACAACGAAAGCACTAAATTGATGTATAAATATATTTATACGTTTTATCTTTTTCTTAGTAATTACTTTTACCATATTAACTTTGAGATTCTGTTGGGCAATCGGTATCTTCTTTTCCTCATTTCGTTAATAATACAACGCAATCTTATGATGGACAACTATATATGTAATATCATATTGATATGTTATGATGTTTTACATTATTTGCTAATTAAATAGATCATCAATATCAATACCAATATATTTTTCTTTTTCTGTCTAACTTAAGTGTAGCTCAACTAGTTAAGGCATGTATCTCCGATAAAAAGGAAAAAAAACGTTTTTCTTTTTCAATTTAAATTAGGAATGCCTTAAAAAAAATTGGCAATCAACCATAACTTTTATGAGCTTAACATAAAATTCTATTATACGATAAATGTTGGTCCCCTTGGATTTTCTACTTAAGGTTTCGAAATGGTTTAAACACCAATTTCACCGGTGAAGGGTTAAAAATAATCTATGTTTGATAGCATCCAAAAGAAATTTTCTTATTCATGTATGTGATTAGTCATAGTTTGCAGGTTGGTTTAGTTGCGATCATGGTATCAAGCTTCCATCAATATGTTGACATTTACATATATTTATGATTCGATATCTGACGTGAGGGGTGGAGTGTCCTGAATTTATATTAAATAATATAAAGTGTAGCATTTGTGAGTGGCTTTCTTAATGCACAGACGCTTGCCCCCCTCCACTGTTCTGTGTTGAAGCCCAAGAATCAACATTGTTTTTTTTATTAAAAAATATATTTTTCCCCTCCTCCATGTCCTGTGTTCCAGCCAAAGATTCAAAAATTTTTTTAATTATATTTTTTCAGAAAGTATGTTATTTTCTTCCTCGTGTAAATATTATTTCCACAATTTCCACTATTTGAATCACAAATCTATTTGATTGCACACCAAAAAAATCCTAGGGTTAAACCATTCAAAAAGCAAGTCATCAATTTTTTTTGTTGTCCAGCATGAAATCTTGACTCGTTAAACTTTTCATGACTCGTTAAACTATGCTCAGGTTAGTCTTTTTCTAAAAAATATTCAGTGGCATTCCTTGTAATACTAGAAATTGTATATATTGTGAGTCTAGAGAAATTCAATCCTCCTCACCCCTCTTTTGATCCAACAAAAATAAATCATAAACAATCCTGTCGAAAGATAGCCATATTGTTTCCTGTGATAATACACTTGAATATCCCATTCAGGACAACTTCCAGAGTTTACAAACCGATAATTCTAATCCTTGAATAAAAGTTGAAGTTTCAACAAAGGGAGATCCAAGAATTCAAGCTTGGACAGAGATGGAGGGGATAACCCATAAGAACTGTACAAAGAAAATTATACGAATTGAAAGACAAGCATCGACATCATCATCCTTATAGTCATTGTCGTTATGACAATATCAAACGGAGAATATCTCCCGAGTACTTGAAAGATTTCTCGGTTTCCTCCAGGCAATGGTTCTTCTCCTCCCTACTCCAGCTCTGGTAAACAAACATGGCAAACAACATCTTGTTCAGTACAGTTGCATCATACAACATGGTTCAGTTCAATAGGAATAACAAAAAATAAAAATAAAAATACATTCTCTAAAGTCATTGGGAAAGAATAAACAAATGAAAGATAAAAGCGCACCCCACCCCCATAGAAAAGAAGAGTGTGACTTACTTCGGCGACTTTGTTCAGCTTCTCTCTCACATTCTGCAACAATTGAGAAAGGTCGCCATCCCATTTATAAAATTCCAACTCCTTGTTATTGAGTATCTTTTCTGCCACCTGAAGTAGATGAATGTAAATGTGGGACTAAGTCAATTGGTAATTGCATTGGAAGACGGGACAAGGCTTACACCGAAATAGAAGAACCGACATTATGCAATGGATTATCTGAACAACAGGGTGCAACTCCAACAAATATAACATTTCGACATTCTAAAATAGTCGCTACTCTAGAATCAGTAACACGAGTCACCACCAAACCTTGGCTCTACTAGTAGAGATTAAGAGTTATTTCATATAGAGCCACACACCAACCAACATTCTCTAGGTACAAGAGAATACAGAGGCATATTTTGTGCATATGGTGAATCTGCATACATATTAATATAAAGCTCAGACAGAGCTTCTCAAGAAAATATTTGTTGCTTACCTTTCTCCCAATCATCCGACCACCGGCAGTGTGGGCAAAGTATATATTATAGAAATGGCAAATAAATGCTTGAGGATCGTTTTCTGATAACTCTTCAAGATAACGAGCGTAGGTGATGCCAGGAGAAGAAGGTTCTGGAATGGCATATCCTTGCTCTTTGAACCACCCCAAATCTTTTGCCAATGGTTTAGACCTTTCCAATCCTGTGTTACTAAACTCTGCATCTATTACCACATACAAAAGACTTCATCAATTTACTACATTCAGCTTTCCTATGATGCTTATGTGACCCAGAAAGAGATGCACAAGCTCAATTTTCACAAAGATTACTACACAATGTAAACCAAACCTTCAAATCAAGTAGATCTGACTATCCCCCCACCAATTTCTCGTCATATTTTACCTACAGATCATATGCCATAATACCCTCTAACAGTGTGAACAACAGAAGATCTTCAACTTTTAAAGAAATGAGGGAGAGAAGTAAACAGAACAATAAGGTCGCTTAGTTTAATCTAACTTGGAAAGACGAAGACCCTCAATGTCGGTAATCAAACAACAATTATGGACTTTGGTGTTTACAAGATTATAAAACTGGAGAGGAGACCAATATCTGCAGATCTAATTATGCAAAGCACCACTAGAAAAGAATATTGTACCCTCAAGACTCCATGTCAATCAAACATGAATTAAATGTATAGAAATTACTAGCAGACTTCAAATTCAGACGACTATGCCATCATTTTAAGTTCATAATCAATTTGGTTATCTTCAAATTTCGCTTATGCGAGAGTAATAGAGCTTTCTGTTGTCCCCTGTAACCTATCAACCTAAACATCACTAATGCCCCCATCCAATGCAAGACATACTTATCCTTCAAGGAAAAGACCAGTAAGAGGAATCAGAAGCCATATCAAGCTACTAAAAAGTTCTTTCCTCTTCAAAGAAAAACCATAACTGCAGAATCTTGCACCAATTCTAAGAACTCAAATAACAAAATCAAATACATTGTGACCCCCAAACTTCAAACTAGAGAACATTTCCCCAAATTGCGACATACAAAAGCTCATATTATCAGAAATAATAACAGCACAGGAACACACTCAATAAACAAAAGCACAGGCATAATCTTAGAAGTGAAATTGAGACAACATATGCACTGCCAGAGTGAATCCAAGAAATCAGGAAAAATCCATAAAGTCGTATTAAAGAAACCAGGAAACCAGCAACAACTTACAGGACGGAAAAGCTGCCTTGGCAATGATTCTATCCAGTGTATCGTAAACCAGTTTGTTATCCACAAGGAACCTGAGATACCCGTCAACAGAGGGCTCCCATTTGGCGACGGGCCCCTCTTGGGGCTCCTTAGTCTCCTTCTCGCCTTCTTTGGCTTGATCCCTGGTGTGCAATTTCATGGCCACGAACCTCATCTCCTCCACAAACCCTTTGGCCTCACCAGGGTACCTCTTCTTCGGCTTCTCGGCCGTGGTGGCCGAGACCAGGGGGAGGGTCTTCATCCGAACAGTGGAAATCCCAGCAGGGTTCCGAAAGCGGACGGCAGAGGGAGGCCTTTTGGAGAAGAAATTGGACTCCAAATTGGAGCTGGCGCTCGCAAAGGAAGTGGGTGCCACAGAAGCGGGCGCCCTGAAATGGATTTTATTGAAGAGAGACTGTGAGGGAGAAATTGGGTTGAGGGAAGCCATAGAAACGTCGAAGTGGAAGAAACCGAGTATTGGGTTTTGGTTGATTGAAGAGTGTAAGAAAGGTTCGGAAGAAAGAAGAGAAGAATTTGGAAGAAAGAGTAGCGTTGGGAGGGAGAGATAAATGGTTGAATCTGGCTTGAAACAGCGATTCACGTAATCTTGAAGAAAAAGCTATGAATATGTTTATAATCTGTGGAGAAAAGAAACTGAAGAAAACTAATTAATGGAACGAAATAGTTGGGAGTGTCACAGAGGAGCGAGCGAGCAGGATCAAGGAATGGGGTTCCGTGTCCATGGATGCTCTGGATAACTCTGATGTGTATTTATTCATTATTGGAGCAGTGACGGCGGAAATCCAACCACCTCTTAATTGAGATATATATCAATTATCGATAAACTAGATTTATTTTGATAGTGTTATCCTCAATTTAATTCATAATTATGATCGTTAGGACTCACATCTATTTTAATGAGGCCATTTTAATTTTTAGAAGAAAGTTTATTAAAATTGATAAAATTAACCTAACATAATGATCAAATCTATCTCACTCTTTTATAAGATTCAACACTACTCTAATTAAAGGGAAGTCCTCAAAATAATTGAGAGAACGTGACCAACAAGGGATTATCCCTAGTTTTATGTACCGTAACTCAAGGGACTCGCGCTCATTGGGAGCTCGACCCTTAGGTCTGTACTCACAGACTTGTCTTATGCTTGGCTCACAAATTAGTCTTTAGGATATGAGAAAATATTTTCAGTGGGTGAATAGTTAAGTTTTCAAATTTTTATATATTTGGATTCTCAAATTTTAAATTTTTATTAATTCCAAGATTGTCCACCATTATTATTGTTTTACTTAATTAAATTTGTTTTTTATTTAAGTGATACGATTTTCTTTTTTTTCAATTTGTACCTAAATTAGAGTTTTATCTTACCCATAGCAATACCTTTCTCTCACAAACTTTTGGTGGATGCCTAATTTTAAGCATGCTTCTTATTTTGAGAGTTTAGGAGCAACGAGACATTTTTAAAAACAAGTAAAAGTTAATAGTAAATGGAAGATAAAATGGAACCTTCAACATGGAGACACTCCTCCAAATTAGATTTTTGAGAATAACAAGGCAAAATCAATCAAACAAAAAAATTAATATCTGATTTAAAAAGTTTTATCATATTTGCAATTTTTTTTAAAAGTTTATTGCTTTGTAAATATAGCAAATGTTTTGACTGGCCATTAAAAATAGCCAAAAACAAATGAAAAATAGTCGTTGAGAGAGACTCTGCACTAATGGCTTGTTTATCTCTTACAAGAGAAAACATGCCACACCAATAATGCGCACCAGACCCTATCATTATTCAACTTGTACTAAAAATATAATAATAAATATTTAAACAATATTTACAAATCTCATACCTGTTTGTTATTATTTTCGATTTTTAAAGATTTTTATTAAAATGAAAACAAAATAATAATAATTATTATTATTATTAGGTTTTGTTTTTTAAATATTGCTATCATTTTTAAGAGAGGTGAAAGATATATTTAAAAATGTGTGAGAAAGTAAACATAATTTTTTTAAAAAAAAATTAAAAGTATATCTTTTTTTCTCTCTTTTACTTTCACCCATGTTTTTTTATCTATTTTTTAAAAACGTTTTCAAACCATTAGTCAAATTGTGAAAAACTATAAAATAATTTTATTTATTTATTTTTTTGTTTTAAAATTTGGACTAAAAATTCAATTGCATATGCAAGAAGTATAAAAAAATACCAAAGAAATGAGAATGCGAACATATTTTTTAAATTTTAATATAGGAGCAAAATAATTACTAAATTGAGCCAAAATTATTATTAAACATGCCTTAATTTTTTTTTAATTTTTCGATTTTGATTAAGTTTCACATTAAATTCTTTCCATAAATGTGATCATCTAAACTGACATTAGATTATAGGTAACATTAACTAATTGTTAGAGAGCAAATTAAGCATAAAGTTGAATGTAGTGTTTAATATTTTATTTTCAAAGTGAAAATACTCTGAAGAAAATGAATAAAAGATGGAACTTTTTTTTTAAGTAAACATGTGGAGGTGGAGATCGAATTCACGTACTTAAGATAAGTACCTTAACCAATCAAGCTATGCCCACATTGACAATAAAAAACCAAAATTCTAAAATTTCAACGATTTTAATAGAAAATAAACTTGGGTAACAATTTTATTCATGCCACTAAATTAATCCACATTAGTTTTTCATTTAATTCTTTTTATAATTAAGTAGGGAGAATTAGAACTCATAAAATATAAATAAAGATATTAATGCAAACCACTTAAATGATGCTGAAATGGAATAATTTCTTCTTGATTAGTTAGGAATAGACATTTAGTTTCAATTCATATTCCTATTAAACAGATAAAAATGATTAATTACGCTTAAATAATTTTAAAATCTTAGCCAGGAAAATAGACGTATTAAGACACAAAAACTTTCAGAATTTGAAATAGTAAATTAATGCACGGAACCTTACTTCATGGCTCATTTAATATCATTTGCAAATTGCAATAAATATATTAAAATTTAATAATATTTTCCGTTTTCTTTTCAGATTCTCGAATATTGGGGGAAACTAGAAATTCAGACTTCAAAGCGTGAAGTGTGAGACACGTTGTTTCTCAAAAAACAATAAGTCATGTGATCCTTCTAACTTGCTCCCTTTTTTCAATCTGTTTCGACAAAACAAAAGCAGAATTTGAAATCATTGCTGTGTTGGGTTTGTAAAAATAAGGCAAACAAAGTCCTAATATTTGTTAAGGAAAGGATTATAGACATATAAGAGAGGATAATTATCCTCCCAACGGCGCGGTGGACTCCTAGAGAGGGAAAGCCATCACCTTCCACGATTTCAAAAACTTCTCAGCAGTCCTTGGAACAATTAAGCTTGGAGCCTCTGGTCTTGATGCAGATGGTTAAAAAATGCCTTTATTCCCCATAGCCATAATAGCCAACGTCCCACCGCAAATAGGGATGCCTATAGCAAAGAAAACGGCTTGATCAAGTTGAGTTCCAGCCAATTTTGCAAATCACAATTAAAAAAACTACTATAAAGAAAATATACTGCACAAAATAAAAGCTTATTATATTCATGCAGACTTGTAGGGCTAGCAAATGTGAGACTTGTGGGGATAGCAAATATGAATACTCATGGAAGGAGCCAAATAACTTTCTATTGATTGTGGATGACTACAGCATGAAAGTATCACTTTATTTATTGAAGCATAAAGGTGAGACAGTGTCCAAGTTTAGAAGTTGACTTAGTTCATAATCAGATTGGGAAGAAAGTAGGACCGATAAAGGACTTGAGTTTGTGAATCGCTTGGTTGGAGTAACATGAAGCTCATAATTTTGGGTGTATGATCCATTCAATTGTAAATAAGAATTTTTAGTTGTATCTCATGAAAAACAACTTATTTCTTTTGTGAAAGAAATGAGATTATGTTCAAATAAGAAAATATGTCATGGTTAAAGGAGTCTATATATCCATCACATATAGACTTTAAGGACATCGTGACATAACCATCGAGGTGAAGTAGGGACCTAAAAGATCGAATGGGACAATACAAAGACAAGTAAATCCCTTATGAATTTCAAGGTCCTCCTTTTAATTAAAGGGATTCGTCATTCAAAGAAAAATAAGACTACTCAAAAATTTCACATTTCTTTTTCTTATGTTGTAATTGATATATTGAATAAAGAACTCAGAAAATTAA
This sequence comes from Momordica charantia, assembly GCF_001995035.1. Next base: position 251,414 of record NW_019104521.1, on the reverse strand, counting down.
AATAAAAAAGAAAAAGAATAAATGAAATGTTGTTTGGTCTTAATTGAGAGAGATTTTGATGAACTTTGCTCGAAACATGGTATTGCTAGATACCTATAGTTGGTTGGTTACAGTATGCAACAAAATGGCCTTGTTGAACGCATGAATGACCATTTTGAAAATGTTAAGATGCTTATTATCTCAATTAAACTTGCTCCAGACATTTTGAGGGAAACAACAACCACAACATGATATTGGATCAACAAAACAACTTCGTCAACTATTGAATTCAAAACACTTGAGAAGATTTGCTGGAGTAGAGTAAAACCAAACCATGTTGAGGAAAACTTGAACCAAGTGTATCTTTATAGGCTCTTCAAAAGGAGCAACAAACTTTGATGTCTGTGATCGAATAGAGAAAGATGTATAATAAGAAAGAGATATGAAACTTGATGAATGGAGTTATGTTGCACTGTCATCATATATAACCATTAATTAGTGTATTATTCCGAGGCCATAAGGCATGAAAAACGATACACTTTATTGTTATGAACAGTTCAAAGATGAAGAAGGGATACAAAGTATTATTAATGATTGAACTGGTAACATAGTTTTCTTATCTCTCCTTGCGTGCCAGTCTTGACTTGGATGCTGCTCAGCTTGACCATGGCTTTCTTGAACTCGAACCCAAATCTGAGGCCCAGCAGTCCCCTGATGCTCCCTGCATAGTTCTGCACAATGCCTCTGGTTGAAGGGTGGCTCCACAGCCTCTGGTCTGACTCCAGAACTCCATTCCCGTTCATTATGTTCTTGAAGAAGCTGTTGTCGAATTTCAACCCGCTGTCTTTGTCCATAGCCACGCCTCTAAACGGATCTCCGTCCAGGGGGCACTGGCTTCTCAGCTCTGTCAAGAACGACGGGTTTATGGTTGGGTCTGGATTGCCTGTGCTTGTAAAGTTTTCTAGACGGTAGCTGAACAGTTGGCAATCTGTTCGTCCAATAGTGTGAGCACCTGTCATCAAGACACAATTCAAGCATAGTTTAAATCAAGCATAGTTTAAATAGATAACACAATTATTATTATTATCTTTAAAATCGACTAATAGTGAATTTACCAACAAGGGTTACAAGATCTTCTTCATCGAGGCCTTTCTCTGCAAACTTTTGAATATGGACGTCGATGGGCTCGAATGGAGAAGGCAGATCTTCAGCCTGGGAACTGATAGAAACTCTCCCATCCCTTCTTCCTGTGGGAACCGACCAACTTGGCCCACCACTCTATAACAACATATTCAAACCTTAATTTGCAAGGGTAGTAAAATACTTGGACTCCGTAAGAGTTAAGAGTAAAGGGTAACATTGTCTAGTAAGTTGTCAAATTATTTTCGATGCTAGTGCGGATAAGATTTGATCATCATCATTAAGGAATCAAGTATTTTCCTTTAACGGTATACCAAATTAAAACCTAGCCAATCACATAAATAACCATCCAAAAAGTAATTGCTTCCAACCCAACAAAAAAGTAAAGTAAAGTAGGACACGTTTAAGAGTCCACCATAATCACTTTTGCCATTTTCTAAAAATCATTGTTAAACATTATAATTATATAAATAGAAAAAAAAAGTTGATTATCAAAATCCTGCCCTAATGTTTAACAATAGTTATAATCACTCTCAAACATATCCTAAAAGTAATATTATTTTAGTATCTTATTTTTCAAAATTATTTTATTTTAATCTTATAAATTTTTAATATATTTATTTTACTCTTTGAACTTTACTAAAGATAATATTTTTATTCTTATCTTTATTTGGTTTTTAACAAATAAATAAAATGTTTATATGTACTAGTACCAACATGCTAATGTGAGGAAGCTAAAGTTAACTGAGACAGTAGTGGGGAGGTAGACATTATTTGCCAAATAAATAATAATGACTAATATAGTGACCTTTTAAAATTTAAAAATTAGAATAGAAATTCTGAAAGTTAAAAACTGCAATGATATTTAAACCCTATTTTAGTTACTAAGTTTCTATATAATTCATTATTTTTATATATATGTGTTCAACTTCCATGAGATCCAAACATTTAAAGTTGATAGGTTAGAGTAGATTTATACAAATTAATAGTACATAATAGTTATTAAAAAAATAATAGTACATAATAAAGAAATAAACAAGTTACCAAGTCTACAGCATCACGAGCAGCCAAAGCAAGAATATCTGCACAAGAAACGACACCAGGACATGAAGCTTCTAGCAATGCTTTTGCATCATCAATTAATTCAAACCCTCTCAACCCCATATTTGGCCCTGCATTCATCTCAGCACTATCACTAAAGATCAACACTGAAGCATCGCATCCCTGTCAAAGTAATTAGACAGCACAAACTTAACTTAGTGGTAATTGACATCTGTCTCCGACCTCTTGATCGTGAATTCGAACCCCCTTCACCACATTTGTTGTACTAAAAGAGATATCAACTTAATTAGGGTTTAGGAATCGGGAAAAACCTGGACAAAGCAATCGTGAAAATGGAGTCGGAGGAGACCAGCAGCAATGGTGGGATCTGCCTTGAAATAAGACTGAACAGTGGACCTGACTATGGACTCAGCTTTGGGACATGACCTTGAATAGAACCCATCAGACAGCTGAGAATTTACAGGCAAAACCAATAGAAGAATTGCCACAAAGATCCAGCAGATCATGGCTTTTGTTTGCCCCATTATATTGCTTGGGCAATCTAAATTTAGCTTCACAATTGATATTTCTGTATATGGCTTCACCATTCCTGACAACATGTATTTATATGCATTTCATGAATTTAGGGCTTCTTATGATTCCCTGCAAACTTTTATTAATGGAAACATGCCTGGGTTTTCCATCAAGTACAAGTGGTGAGTTTAAAGTGAAAGTTTGGTTTAAAATTATAAAAAAAAAAAAGTGTTTTTTAATTTCTTCACCTTTTAAAAACCACAAAACAAAAATCTCAATAGAAACGTGCGTGGGTTCCTTGTCTTGGATTTTTTTGGTGTTATGTTTGAAGATGATTTTATTTTTCATTCAGTTTTTTTGTTTTTTATTTTGTCTTTGTCTTTTTTTTCTCCGTTTCATTTTGCTTGAATTTTACCAATATTATTTTTAGCGGTGGATTACAATGTGTGTGAATGCAATAATACCCAGAGATTCATTATACATATATCTCACGATAAATAGTTGATGGGTGAAAATTCAAATTTCGTAGATAGATGACTTAATGAATTGAGTTATATTCAGTATAGCAACTCATAATAACCTTTTGATATAAATTCAAAAAATACATTTGGTAATTAATTTCTCCTCTCTCTTGACACATTTTGACTCAACATTTAATTGTGGATTGGCCATGCTTATTAAATTGCATGTATATGACTAAGTCAAGAAAAAAAAAATACATAACTCTACCCTATTTTACCTAACAAGTTCAAAACCCCTTGTTTTGTTTGCAATATTTTAAAACATAACTCTACCCTCCCAATTAACCCTAAATAGAGTTGTTTAAATTAATTAAAATTCAACACGTGCTAAATTTATTCCATTTATACTTTCATATTAATATATGAGAAGAATTAGAAAGTAATCCAATATTAGATATTTCTTGGGCATTTTAGAGAAGATAGTGTTATAATATTGAATAATACATCATGATGCAAAAGAGATACATATTGATTTGATTACATATTTTATTTTATAAGCATACAAATCTCAAAAAGTGTGTGTTTGTTAGGTATAGTGTATGTGTATACAGTCAGAGAGCAATTTTGTAACCAAAATATTAAAGAATAATACCTTTTAGAAAGGGGCGAAAAAAAAATAAAAGAAAAAAGAATTAACAAATTGAGCGATAAATATGACATGGTCCGATTGCGTTGCTTGGAAAATTATAGAGAGCTCTAAAAAAAATAATCTCAACCTTTTTTAGTAAAATTTTTTTATTTGAATTTAACTCAACCGGTGAAATATGTATTTTCGATCAAAAGATTGTGTTTGAGTTATATTAAGAAAATTGTCTTATGTCCAAGTAAATTAAAAGAGGAAGTAATATTATCTTATAAGTATCAAACCGAGCATAACTTAAGTGGTTAAGACACTTATCTCTGACCAAAAAGTCATGAGTTCGAATCCCCACCCTACATACTACATATTGTACTAAAAACATATCCTCTAATATAACTTGTTTAAGTCTTCAAATAGTAATAGAGATTAGGAAAGAATGAATGAATTATTCCCAACCGTTCAACTTTTCGGAATTGGTAGGGACAAAAGGGGATAATAAAAAATGAAAACCCAAAAAGGAAAAAGGAATATAAATATATACATATTTAAATGGAAAATGCGTTGCAGATACAATCAATAGGATTGGATCGATGTCTCTTCACTATTATACTAACTCTATATCTATATATATGTACGTGTATATATGTCATTTGTGAATACCTTTGTTATATTGCGGCAATTATAACTTGTTTGATAATTTTTTCGTTTTCTATTTTTTTGATAAATTATCTCTCTCGTTTCTAGAATTTGAAAAATACTTTTATAAACAAGACATACAACTTCAATGTGTTTAGAATGATTCTCATGAGTGGAAAGTTTTAGTACTTCTGTTTATATTCTCTCTCTCTTTTTAATTTATATTTTCTATTTTTTATAAATTTTTTTCAATAAAAAATATTTTGATAATTTCTTCTTTATTTATTTAGACTATTATATCAAATAAATATATATCGGAAATTATATTTTCTTTAATGAATCATATTTTTCGAATATATGTTATATCTTTCTATATAATATCTACTAAATTATATTTTAACTAAAAATTAAAAAAATAAATATTTGTTCAGGTATATATCCCCGATCAATATATCATTAGTTCAAATCCACACCCTCACAAGTTATTATACAAATAAATAAAAACAAGAAGTAGGAAATAGTTATCAAACATATTATGGTTTTTATTTCTTTTTACCAAGAAACAAGAAATAGAAATGGCTATTTACCAAACGTATTCCTGTTTTTAGTTCTAAAAAAATTAGAAACAGGAAACAAGAAACAGGAAACAAAAGGCAAAAACGAGGATGTTACCAAACATTTCCTATATCTCCACTAAAGCAAATTTTGTTTGTGTTGATAGAACAAGTTGACTACTACAGATTACTGAGAGTGGCTATTTGTGAAGGCGAGTGGAGCATATCGAAAGAAGTTTATTATAATTGTATGGCAAATTTGTGAGATGAGAAATAGAGCTATTTTCAGAGATAACAACCAAATAGCAGAGGCATTGAAATAGCAATTGACAAATATATGGAACGGTCACAATACAAATCAAGTAGGAGCATCTTTAAGAGGAAATGCAAACCTAGTGAGACTTCAAGAAAATAATTCAACCACGCATTAGGCCCCCCACTTCCAATTCTTTGAAGCTGAATACCGACGCGACTTGGTGAGCAAATTTGGGTATCAGAGGTTTGGGCTGGGTAGTAAGAAATGAGAGGGGAGAAATTATCAAAGCAGGATGTAAGACAACTAGAGAAGAAAGAGACATGACCTACCTAGAAATGTTGGCTATTCGTGAGGACATGCAAACTATTCAAGATAAAAATTGCTATTACCGTCATCTTGAGCCTAACTCTCTCCAAACAATTCGATTTTAAATGGGCATAGATAAGATCTTATTAAAATCACATGGATGACAGAAGAAGCTAACATATCAGAGGAGAAAACAAAGTAATCTCAATGACTCACATTAGGAGAGCAAACATTGTAGTGCATATGGCTTAGCAAAGAGAGTGTTGGAAGAGGATTTAATCGAAGAGTGGGTCTCAATATCTATAACTTTTTAGTTGGATAAGTACTTTAACCACTTGGGTCATGCTCAGATTTCCGCATTAATTTTGTTTGTACTAAAAAAAGCATTTTTTTATTACAAAAGAAATACATGTTTTTCTGATTGGTCTTCCTCTCCGCCACATGTGAAGCTGTAAGAGTGCGCAGTGGGTTGTTGGGTATTTGTTTGGGCTCTTTTCTCTTCTGTGAGGCCCATTATAAAGGATTTTCCAGGCCTTATTAGAAGGCCCACTTCGTTCCGCGGTTGATGTGTCAATGTACATAGAGAACTTCAAAAATATCTCCGTCTCCAAATTTGATGTCGTTTCAAATTAGAACAATATAATTTAGAAGGCAATATCATTTTCTACTTAAAAAAAAAAAGGACAATATAACATGAACTTAGTTCAATAGTAATTTACACATGTCTCTTATCAAGAAATCATAAATTCGAATCCTCTCACCCTCATTTAGTACTCAGAGAAAAAAAATTGCAAAACTGCCACCTATTGCTATGAGGAATGACTATGGCAAAAAAGAAAATTAAAAATTAATCTGAGTAAAGTAACGGTAAATGCATAAAAATGGTTAATAATGATTTCTTTTCTAATATGGTATAATGAGATCCAACATCGACAGAATAGTTGTTAAAAAAAGTAATGAAAAATATGGTATATCTATAGATAGCCACAACAAAGAGAAATATCTTAAGATTATCGTGCATCTAATATCTGTATAAAAACATTTTGACTGCCAAAAATAAAAAATGGCAAACAAGAAAAACATTCACTTTCTACTTACTGAATTTGTTGAGTTTATATTTAGGATTTTACATGTTTTAGTATCTAATTCATTCTTACAAGATGCTGTCATAATTTAAAGTAATGGAATAAGGTGATGTTATCTTCTGAAAACCAAACTCTACTTGGCTATGGCTTCCTGTTCCAGCACAGGGACTTTTTTCCATGTGCCCTCTAGTCCATTTATCTGTAGGGGTGGCAATGAAAATTCATTAACAGTCGAGCTTCCGCTTCGAATTTCTTTCAAAACTCGCAACGCAGACAGCGTGCTCTTCATATACACGCTCTCCATGTGCTCAATCTCTGCGAGTTCTTTGGGCATTCCGAGAAGCCCATCGCTGTTCGGGGTGGCAGTGGCAGATGCACTAGGAGCACAGCCTTCATCACCACCAGCTGCCTCGGCCAAGGCAGGCTGTTCATTTGCAGAGAATAGGCGGTCCAGCATTGCCTCACACTCTTTGACAAGCTTATAGAGCAGGTCTGTGGTGAAGAAGGGCTGCTGCAGTACCTTCTGTATAAAGGGTAGGCGAATGAGTGCACCAGTTCTTTTGTCATACTTCTTGAGGATTTTAGCTAGGCCTGTTGAAGATAAGAGGGCATGTAATTAAAACACAGAATGAGCATAAAATTTTGATAGTGGGCGGACTAATTAGGAAAAAAGCAGGGGAGGCATTTGGTGCATCCAATTACGTACAGATAATGTGCTAGCTTCTCAGGAATAACCATAGACACACAAAGAGTGGTCCAATAAATTAAAGATCCAAAAGCAATTATCTTTACAAAAAAATTTGGACCATACAGAGAAAAAGTCGGGTATCTCAACGCATATCTGGAAACTAAGGACTATCCCAACAACGACACCCAAAAGTTAAACGTGAATATGACAGCCAATATCCCTAAAGGTGTCCTAGTGGTAAGGACTTTGAATGTTTTTAGAAGATCTTGAAGGTCTTGAGTTCAAGCACTTGGTTGAAGACTTAATAACTTAAAACTCCTATTGCCGATTCCGTCTTAAGGGTAGGTGAAGCTTCCTTAAAGATTAGGTGAAGGGTAGATCGCGAGCGCAATACAAGGAGAGTGAGACTAGAGTATGTAATAAGCTAAATTGAGGGAGATTCACGTCGACAACAAACAATGGACAGAGTACAAAATTCCTATGATGTTCTTAACTATTTAAATGTTTAGGCAACAGAGAACAAGTCAGTAACTGTAGGAACCATGCAGTTACCTGTATAGTTAAGGGCACTGTAGTTCTCTAACAAAACCATCTCGCCATGGAAGTCAACGATCTCCTTCCGAATTTGTGTCAACTCTTCGTCATAGTCCTTTGTTTTAGCTACTCTATCTTGCAACTCCTGATAAATTTCCACACAACTTTGTCAAAATCTCAAAGCAGAAAGTGCAATAACGCCAACGTTTTTTACTCCCAAAAGTAAAATTCCACAAGTACAGCATATATGTAATTTAACCACATGCTTTACCTGGTCCTACTAAAATCTCAAACAAACTAAGTGGGTATCGTTAAAATGAATCTTGTGTTACATTATTCAAGGATTATTAGCGTTGCGCTTAAGCAGTTAAACAAGTGTGACTTTCAGAGCTTGGATGACGTATAAAAAAAACTCCAGATCTAGAGAAATAAAATAATGCAGCATGAGGATTATATGCATAAAATATTGCCGCAAACACACAAAATGATATATATCAGCCGGCAAGCACAGTCATGAACAGCCCCAGATGCTCTGGTAAGTGACAAAGTAGTTGCAACATGGGCCAAACGACTCTCTATTCTAGAGTCGAAAAGGAAGAAGATTGCAGTAAGCTATCTTTTACTGAGTTAGATTTTGATTAATTCAGCGCACATGGGCAAAAATAAAACAATTAACCGTGCCCTTTTAAAGCTACGTTTCTGGTGACGGGTCTTTTCAGTTTCTGGTGACGTCGTTGTTTAGTTCTGAAGCTACGTTTGGTTCGGTGGACTATTTGGTGGTGCGAAATCCATGGAGTTATTAAATGCTGGAAGATTTCACCGAGAAAAAACTGCTTGTACTGTAGGTGTTCAGCTAATTAGTGAAAAGAGTAAAGTTGAATTTGATCATTCTTTCAGGAGTTATAGAAATCAAAAGTTTCTCACATCGCAAATCAGTAGATGTCCAGAATGTCGAATGCGCAAAATCAAGTAGGTCAGTGGAAATCTCTGGACTATTCAACAAGAATCTGAGATTAAAGGGGAATGCAAATGTGCATACCTTCAATCTGATTATGTACTCCTCCTCCTTCTCGACGAAAAACGAATTGAATTTCTCGAGCTCCTTCTCCAGCAGCGTAACGAAATCAATCACCTCATTGGATAAGGCATCGGCGGCATCGGCGTCGGCGTCGGCGCCGAGCCTGGGCTTCTTGAAGGGCCTGTTGTGGGCGGTGTTAGGGTGTACAAGTTTGAGCTTCCTCTTGAGGTCCTTGTAGGAGAGGAACTTGTCCCGCCATTCGGGCAAAGTCTCTTCGATCTGGTTGCTGAGACTCTTCCCGAATTTCATGTGTGTGAAAAATCCGGCGATTCCAGAAGAGAATTGTGAGGTAATGGGTGAAAAATGGAGGAGGAGGAACTGAGGATGATGAGGGAGACGGTAATATAACCGCAAAGGGGCAGATTGCAGAGCAGAATATTCGAAGGGGTAGTACGGGAATATCCGTTGTATTTTCCTTTTACAATTAGCATATCTCCGGGTTTATCCCCTCAGAAGAAAGACAGAGCAAGAGAAAGGGAAAGAAGTCAAGTTTATTATTACTTTCTTTTTCTTTTGAATTGTAATTTCTTTTTTGAATTTTTCTTTTAAATTGTATTTTAAGTTTTTTTTTTTCTTTTCAGTAGATTGTAATTGAGGTTTTTTTACAGCGGGAGGTGGGAGGGATTTATTAACGAAATTTTCGTAAACTAAAGGAGCTTGCAAAACTCAAAGTAGACGAGGAAAAAATAAACAACTTACAACAAAAAGTACTATCTACAAAAGTAGCCATCATTTTTCAATTTTGTAACAATCAAGTTTTAAATGTCGATATCGATATCGATAGAAATATCGACGTGGATAGATATTTCTATAAAAATTAGAAAAATTAAAAAATCGTAAAAAATATTTAAATTAACAAATACACATTTTCATATTTTTAGATTAGTTAAAAATAATTAATATTAATATTATGTATATATTAATTATATTTTGTTGATATTTTTACCAATTTTGTTGTACTAGTGGAGGGATGGTGGGGTGAGTTTGGCAGGGGTATGGATTTGGAAACTTGGCTTCCTAAACATAATGGTACCAGATTGAATAGTATTTAATCCCATGGTTATTCACTCTCTTTTTTTCTTTTAACTTTTTTTAATTTAGAAAAATGAATGGAAGGAAAAAAAAAAAATAGGGCACTCCAAACACAGGCTACTCAGTCCCAAGCTACACATCCCTGCCTCCACATGCTGGCTTCTCAATTTCAGACATCACAACATCTCTAAATCTCAAGTCATGGATGACGATGTCAAACCGACACCCCAAACATCTTTTAATGAACATAGAGATAGAGTCCAAATAATGATATATCTGTCATAATATATTTATCATGATGTGATATGCCATTGACATATTTGAAAATATGGAACAGTAAAATTAAAATTAATAACTAAAATTTTGAAAATTCATATTTCAAATATTTTGTGATACAAGGAAAACTCAAAAGTTAATGTAAACCCAAATATTAATAATACAAATTTAAATCTTCATAAAATTTTGATAAATAAGATTGAATTTTTTTAGGGAAATATAAATAATGTTGATTTGGTTTGGTTGCACCCAAAATCGAATTCATGATCTCAACCCATATACCATGTCAAGCACATTATAATTTGTCATATTTTTTAAAAAGAAATGCCATATTAATTTTCTGTTACTAATATGACAAATGATATATTTTAATAATTCCTATAAATTAAAAAAAAGGCTTATTTTAGTCAAAGTGAGCATAACTCGGTGGTAATTGACACATATCTCCATGTGAATTCGAACTGATGTTCTGTTGCACTAAAATAATAATAATAATAATAAAATAAAAACCTATTTTAAAAAAGGTATGTGAACCAAATTAAAACTAAGACATACGATTTAACTTATTATTTGAAAAAACAATCATTTTTATTAAAAAAAAAAGTAGTTGAATTTAAATTTCATCTTTTTAATTTGAGCGAAGTATTAATTTAGCCTGACAAGTCATTTTTAAATTATGGTTTAGCCACTAAAAGTTAAATAGCCATATATTTTCTTTTATTTTTTACTTGTCAACTAATACAATTACCTAAATAAAACATTTTCAAGTGAAATAAAAGTAACCAATATGGCAATGAAGAGGACAATCGTGAAATTTGATTCAACTATATGAACCAAATTAAAACTAAATCAAAATGATAAGAATTTAATTAAAATTAAACACAAATCACAAACATCAAATTAAAATTGAGTACAAACCCTGGAGACTGGAGACCATATTGAAAATTTGTCCAAATTTTGTAAATCCACAATTTGTGATTTAACCGTAAAAATTTGTGAGGGGAATATTCTTGGTTATTGGCTGCAGCGAGAGAGGAGACCAATGACCTGTCTCCCAACTCGGATCACATGGGAACGATCCTATGCTAATCCAATCACATCCCACCACCCATTACCTTACACGTGTCCCCCTCTACCCACCCCTTCAATCACTCCTTAATTATCATCAATTTTTAATATTTAAAATCTCATTTTTATTCCAACTTAACTTTTAATTTATTTATTTTTATTTAACGGTAGAAACATTTAAACCTCCAATATTTAAGAAGAAAATGTCGTATCGTCTGTTCGATTTTCCCACCCCACATGTCGTTGAATTAAAAAAAAAAAGTTCTTCAATTTTGATTTTAGTTTATGACTTTTTTAAACTATGGTAGTTTTTGTTTTCACATGTTTAACAAGTAGATAATATGACATTAATTTTATGTATTAATGCATTTATGATGGTGTGAATTTGTTAAGAGTGCTAGTTAGAAGTTATTTACTGTTATAACTCAAATCAGTTTAGTGTTATATTCAGTTGTATTATTAATTATTATATTTTTCAACTTACCTATAAATAGATAATTGCTATTTTCATCACATTAAGGAGAACGAGGCTTTAGTTTTTGATGCAGCAAGTAGGGGAAAACAATTCTTAATTGTTGGTACCAAAAATAAAGCAGCGGATTCAGTAGCCCGGGCTGCAACAAGGGCTCGGTGTCATTATGTTAATAAAAAATGGCTCGGGGGGATGTTAACAAATTGGTCTACTACAGAAACAAGACTTCATAAGTTCAGGGACTTGAGAACGGAACAAAAGACGGGGGGACTCAACCGTCTTCCGAAAAGAGATGCCGCTATGTTGAAGAGACAATTATCTCACTTGCAAACATATCTGGGCGGGATTAAATATATGACGGGGTTACCCGATATTGTAATAATCGTTGATCAGCAAGAAGAATATCGGGCTCTTCAAGAATGTATAGTGAACAGTTTCTCTATTTCTTGATTTTCTGTTCGTGAAAATTAAAATCATTGGAGTTATAAAAGTTGATTGAGGTAAGTATTGGATGAATAAAACTAACATGAAGTTAAGTCATTTTACTCATTTGCTTGAAGTCGGAGGTTCAAACTCCAATTCAATTTACATATTTGTTGTATTAAAAAAAATATTTGATGAACGAATATTGAATTGCATAATTATGACAATGATCAACATAACTATTTTTTTAGTTTAAAATCTAAAATATACTTTTGAAAGATTAAAATAGAATAATCTCGAATAAATCTAACATTTTTAAAATATTACCATAGATTGTGCTTGGATCATAATCATATATATATATATGAAATGACACATACAAATAATTTTGTAATATTAAAATGTGAATAAATTAAAAATGATAGAAGAGAGAGTAAATCCAATAAGAAGAAACAATGGTGCTTTACAATAAATAAAAGCAAGCGCAATGCAAGATAAAACCATGGAATTTTGCATCCAGTTGTATCACTAATTGCTCTATAAAATATAAATATAATGAAAAAGTGTGTCGTATTTTTTTTAAAAACATTTTATCCCTAACTTTTCATTTGAATATGAAATTAAATAACTCATCTTCAATTAATTCAAAGCGTGAACCCATTTTGATAGCGATATGTACGAACATCAAGTTGTTATTTCACGTCCTATAATAAGTACAAATTATAACAACCATGTAATTTATTGTATTAAATTTTCTATTGAGTTTTTAAAAAAACAATCCTTGGAATTGAAAATTTATGGCCGGTTTGATGATGTTAGTGTTATTTTTTTTTCAATTTTCAAGAAATATAAGTATTTGGTAACGGTTTTTGTTTCTCTTTTTTTTCATATTTTTAAAATGTTCCAAATAATTTTGGAAACAATTTTATTGTTTCTAGTTCTTATTTTCAAATTTTCAAAAATATAATTAAAAGTATTATTTTATCATTATTGACTTCTAAATGCATAATAAATATTCAAAAATAAATACAACATAATATTTAAATTTAAAATTAGTTTTGTTAGAAAATTTTTAATTTTTTAATTTTAGACAAAAAAATGATTACCAAATATATTTATGTTTCTTTCGTCAATAGTCAATAAAAAAACAAAAAAAAAAGTTATTAAACGCAATTTAATGGTTATTTATTAGGAAAGGAAAATAAAATATAAAATATTATCCAATGAGCTTAAGATTATATTGAATTTTGAAACTTTGTCTTGACATTGAAAATAAGAGAAGGTTAAAAATTAAATTATGGTTATTAAATGGGGATTTTATTAAGTGAAGCTGTTTATTAAATATTTAAGTCTATAGTGTGATTAAATAAATTGTTGGAGAAAAAATTGGGAAAGAAATTGCGGAAATTATGTTGATGGGAAAGCGGAGATCCAAGTCCAACCAGAAGAAGAGTAATTCGAAAGGAATTTGGAATATCCAATAAATCGCTAACTTTCAACACTCGCGTGGTCATCATGACGTCACCTTTATAATACACGTGAACTAAGGGTAAACTTGGAAATTCAGGCAAAAGAATAACCAGCAGCCCACGTGGCACATTTTTATTAGTTATCTCGTTCACAAAAATCAGAAGAAGAATATTCTTTCATATATGCCTCCCCCATCTTTTGAAACAAAAAGTATCCTCTTCTCTTTTCCAATTATATGCCCTTTTTGTTGCAATTACAATTGCACCCAAATTTTCATTTTTTTTTTCCTTCTCTTTATTCTATACCTAAACAATTTTTAAATTTCGAGTTTTGTAATGGTTTATATTTAGAAGCACGAGAGTTACTAGTGATGTCAAGTGATTTTTAAGATTTTTTTCCCCTTCTTTATACAATTTTGACTTATAAATTGTGTAAGGTACACGGTTCAACTTCGAACGACAAAAGTAACTGATACAGATTGATTTGCTGAAAGAATATGCTTGAGAATACGAAGACAAATAAAAATAGTGAAAATGGATAAAATTCTCTTCACGTGGGTAAATGTAATTATGCAAACAACAAGGAGTGTTAGAGAGAGAATATTCTGTACCAATGGTGGCATCTTTTACTAAAATGCCCACAATTAATGGTCAAATCTCAACCGTCAAATCTGCCATTAATTTTTCAATCTATTATTTTTATTCTACTGTATATGTCCATCCCTCTCTCCCTTCCATCTATTTTCTAAAACATGTTATTTAATAACATAAGATAGTGAATCATTTTGTCAAAACTAATCTACACACAAATTCATGGTTGGAGGTATATGTCAATTATTTCTGAGTTATGCTCGCTTTAGTGGTAACAGTTACCTGTTTTTAAGTAATTTACCTCTTAATCAAATAACTTCTTCACTAATCAATTTAGGTTTATTTACGCTAGATCAATTTAAATTTGGAGTAAGAAACCTAACAAAATTGATTATCTTTAAAGAAAGAGTTTTTTTAACCTATAATTTTTTTGGATTTATTTAAGGCTGCTAAACAATGCATGATAACTTGACCATAGTTCAACTAATTAAAACATAAAACTTGTAAGTTCGAATCTCTACCCTTTCGTATATTGTTGTACTAAAAAACACTAAACAACACATTAAAAATACATGACTCAAAATTTTGTTTTAATTTCTCAAAAGAAAATTTTATGCTTTTTTTTAAAAAAAATAGTATAGCACTTGCCAAAGTCAGAAAATAAAATTTCGGTTTTGGATATAGTAATTTACCAAATAAATGAGGTACGAAAATTGAGGATAATGAGAATATTTTATAGGATATTCCAGTGAAAGATATTTCTAAACTTGTTTACTATTTAGCCTTTTGAGGTGGCAAAACTTTTATACAACTATTGTTGTAATAACAACTATTATTTTTTCCTAAAAAAAAAACAACTATTACTTTTTTATAATGATATATAAAGATGAAAAACATCACTTGAGAGTTCTAAATAATTTGATATAATATTTTTAATGATCGTCAAAACGAGCATAGTTCAATGGTGATTGACATATATCTCCAATCAAGAAGTTGTGAATTCGA
Organism: Momordica charantia; assembly: GCF_001995035.1. The sequence goes on along the minus strand of NW_019104521.1, from coordinate 236,146 downwards.
TCCCCCACCCCAACATTTTGTACTCTCTATATATATAGTGAATATACATATACTTCATTAATATGGACGTAGTATAAGGATGATGATAATATACATATACTCTATATATTTTTTAATGTGTGATATTTGGTGTATGTTTGCTCCAAATAAACCTTCATTTGGGTCCTAACTTCCTCCTTCGGGTATTACAAGTTTTGGGCCAGCCCTGGGAAATTGGGCCTCCGTCATGGGTTTTACCCCTTATTAAGCAAGAGAATAAATAAAACTTGCATACTTTTAATTAATTAATTAATATATATATATATATATATATATATATATATTTACCAATGAACATCCACCTTTCGTCTGTAAAGTGTATTTTCAATGCAGCTGAAATATATTTTTTGGTTTAGTACGAATTTGATTAATAGGCATATAAATACCAAGACTTGGTTACATGTAACCTTCAAACTAATTAACTAAAATAAATTCGTGGTTTCAAAGAAGAAAAAGAAAAATCAAAACAAATTCGTCAATCTTAACTCTCTATCTCCAATTAAGAGATCAAGAGTTTGAATTTGTATCTTACTTGTCGTACTAAAAAAAACTCTAACACCCCTTAAATATACTCCTAAATATTTGTATGTTTTTTTTCTAAAATATAATCGTCACATAATTTCTCATCATCTTTATTTTTGGCTGGCTACTCGATCCATCTTTACCAAGGCCAGAACTATTATCATATGTCATAACTAACTTATCATGCTAATTAGAAGCAGTTATTAATTAGATTAATCTACCAAGTACTTCTGACTTTCTATCTCTTATCAGTGCTCACTAGAATATACTCCTCTATATATATATTCAAAATACATACACAAAGAATATTAAAACAATAAAAATAAAAATTATTGAGACTTTATATGTCCTGTAAGATGTGACATTTAAAACTGAATAAAAAAAAAAAAGAGAGAGTTGGAAATTGCATAGGGAAGGGGCCGCGCGAACGCAGGCCCCCACTAGCACAAATTATGACGTAGGCTCTGCCACTTTGGGCAGACCTTGGGCGGGCACCCCTCCGAACGTGCAATGGAGGTCACCAGCGCGTAGGCCATGGGCCTTCGTGATCGACCATTCACCCCGTCCAGGTAAGTATGTTCCTCCTCCCACGTTTATCCCCTTTTATACCCCACTCCCGCCTCCCATTTCTCCAACTTCCCCGATGTGGGACCAACTCTAACTACACTTTATGATTTTACATTTTCTACTCGGATGGATTACTGTGCAATCATTTTGCATCATATACATATTCCACAAATTAACCAAACATCTTCTACCTAAACTTAGCTTGTCACGTTGCCCTATCAACCGGTGACCATCACTGGCGTGAAAATTCGCTGTGACAAGGCAACGCTTCTTAACCTCTCCCTGAAAAAAGGTGGGTCTGTTTCTCACAAAGATACGTAAATTTCTATGTAACCTAACTAAGTTCAACTCGACGTCAGTTAGGATTATGTTTAAATTTAGAACTTCGGAGTGTATGTGGCCAAACACACACGCAGATGCAAGGTCGTTGATTAGGAGTTTCTATAATCTTAGCATCAACGTACACCTCCCTAAATCTATTCCTAGATTAGAAAAACTTCTATTTGAAAACATATAGTACTAGAGAATGAAGAAAGTAAAACCGAAATTAATCCTCAACATACCCAAAGGTAGTACATTATATGAGGAAGATTTACATTTTCTACCCTTTTATTTGAATTGATGGACCAGAAATAAGATTGATTTTTTTTGTGGTATATATGAAGGTGTGGGCGACATTTCCAAAATTTCAGGGTAATTTAGTCCAAATGGGTCTAATCAGTGTGGTTGAAGGCTACATGGACCCCAATCAGCTATTATCATATGTTCAACTTAATGCATCCATACTCACATGCACTTTTAATATGATCATAAAAACTTTGGGTTTATTTTATTACAAACTTTTCCAAAATATTTGACAAGAACAATTATGTAGTTTGCTAGCTGGTTTGCAAGACGGTGCAAAATTTTCATAATTAACAACCCTACACCGGTCAACTGCGCCCTCCGGTTCAAGTAAAATTAAAGGGTTTGTATTCATATTTTCTTCCCTAAATGTTCAGTACAAATATCTTCCATTGCAAAATGAAATCAATAAACCATGATTTATATTTTTTGTTTTTTGTTTTTTTGTTTTTAAAAGACAACAACCAATTAGGTTTGAGATGACCCTTTCAAAAAATACTATATGGGAAAAAATTTATGTACGGTAGAGATGACAAATAGGGTGGGACACGAGTTGGGATGCATTCTCCATCCAACGTATCTCCACTTCAGTCGAGGAATCCTCATTTGGGGCAAACGGTGATCTTTTTGCGGAAAATTTTAATTATTTTTAGAATTTAAAAAGTAAAAAAGAGTAATAAATATACATAAATAAGATATACTTTACTGATTTTTTTTATTTATTAGTATAAATAATCTGTTTAAAAAATATATTTAATATTCTATTCAATTTAGTAAAATAACTAATAAAATATATGTATTGACTATTTAAATACTGAATTGGGAATAGTGTCGGGCCACAATGGAAAATGCATTCCTTATTCTTAGACCGGAGATCCTTATTATCACGAATGATAAAATTTTAAAGAGATAAAAAGAATAAAACTTTTTTAAGAGAAATTTTATAGAGAGGAAAATTAGAGATTATTTAGGGAAAAGAAATGAATGAGAGAAAATTTATAGACAAAACGAAAAAATTCAAAAGTTGAGCCACTAAATATTGTGGAAGGGAAAGCCACTTGCTAATGAAGATTTTGTTTTCTTCTCAAAAGAAAAAAGAAAATCATGGTTTTGTTTAACAAGAATTACACTCTATTATCAAACAAGTATGTTTTTAATCAAAAAAAACAAAAATAAAAAATAAGAAATGAAATTAATGGTTATAAGTAAGATCTTTGGCTGTTTAATTTAAATGATGCAGTGTTACATTATTTTTTAAAAAATCTTGAATGAATATGATCAATATGTGATTGAAATATATATATATATATACGTGGAGGTGAGGCACAGAATCACTGTGAGTTCCAACAGATATTGTACCTTATACAGATTTTGATTCTTAATTTCATGTACTTAAAGACTACACCTTGGTGTACAACAGGAAGTTAATTATTACAGAATTTTGAATACAAATTAAAACTAATTAATTAAACGTAATTTTGGTTTCCTTGTTCAATCTCAAACGGTTGGTCGAGAAAATCATCACAATTGATGTGAAGCAGTTCCTCCACCATTTGCAACGCCACCATTCTCTCTTCTTCATCCAACTCTGATCGAATCTCCGACGACGCTGCCACTGCAGTGGCTCGAGACTGATCGCAAGCCACCACAGCCCCGGTCGGAGAATCTGCATTGCCATGGACAACATGGTTCTTGTTGTTGCTATTTCCAAGCTCGACAGTCATGACCCAGTTTGAAGCCGACTGCTGCCCGGCACACTTGTGCCACACGCCGATGTTCGAGTTCTCAGTGTCGAGCCTCAAGCAAGTCATCGACGGGGATGGGGCACGGCAGCGCCATTTCTTGAGCTTGGCCTGCAGCATTTGGGACAAGCCCTTGGGCGCATCATCCTTGGTTGGGACAATGTGGGTGTCTCCATCGGGAGCTTGGGCCGTGGGAAAGTTGGTTTTGGCGTTTCGACCACTCATCAAGACCGCGGCCTCATCGTACGCTCTCGCCGCTTCCTCTGCGGTCTCGAAGGTTCCCAGCCATATCCTCCTCTTCCTGCAGAGGGTCCTCAAAGGAAATCTTTACTCACAATTGAATTGAATTATGAATTGATCATAAAATAACAAGTAAGAGAATAATGTATTTAAATGGAAGAAGAAGAATAATCAGAATTACAGTAATGGGTGTCGAATTTCAGAAACCCAAGAGCCCCAATGGCGCTGTCTGACACCTCTGAACTTCTTTAATTTGGCCATTGTCAGAAAGAAGAAGTACACAAAACAACACACACATGGATTACAATATAAGGGAAGATTTTGAGGTGAAGAAGGGATTGGATTTGATTGGATAGTACACTGTCGGCTAACTAAAAGTTTTTAGGACCGCAATCCCTTTATAATTAATCACTGTCACCTAAATCTCTCGCACAAAACAGTGGGAGAAGGACAATTCCAATAAATGAACCTTTTCCAATTGACTTATCAATCGCCATTACTAATGCTCTCTCTCTCTTTACATCGTTTTGGTTTGCTTCTCAATTGGGATTCAGCCAAGTGTTGCTCATCCAATATGGCCAAATCTCTCAACTTTACAATCCATATATTTCCATGTGAATGATAAAGTTTGGAGGGTGAGAAATTATTTGATGGGATTTGAGTTATATGTTTATTAGGTGAGAGAGTTGATGGGGTTTGTAACCTTTTTGAAGGTCGTTCTAGGTCAAAACCAACTGCAATGCTTAAAATTGTTCGAGAGATTATAATGTGCCTAATAGGTACGTTAACTTTTGCACTATTCTCTAGGAGACTTGATTTTATGCCTAATAGATTCAATACTTTTTAAAAAATGTATTAATAGGTCAATCACCTATTAGATACAAAATTCAAAGTCTAGGAATCTAATTAGACTATGTTAAAGTGTTAATGGATTTATTAGACACAAAATTTGAAAGTTTAGAAGTAGAAATTTTTTAAAGTTTAAAGACTAATTACTAAAGGTCACGTCACAAAATTAAAGTTACATTTAGGACCAATGATAAAATTATACATGTCCTAAATTAATTTTAAAAATCGACAAATCAAATTATGCCACGTATCTCTCTTATGGCCGTCCGATGAAATCAACTAATTTAATCAAAACACATTAATAGACTAGGTTCAAGCCCATGGTCAATTAAGCTCATGGCCCATATAAGACTCACCAAGACTCTATAAATAGAGGGGATCAACCTCATTGGCGGAGCAAGAAGAAAGAAGAAAGAAAAAGAGCCACGAAAGAGGAAAAGAAGAAGTCATAAGAAGTCAACAAGACTTGAAGGCTTAGAGACTTGAAGAGTACGAGACTTCAAGAACATTGGATATTCTCTCCCCAAGCAACAATACTTGAAAACTCCATCAATCTGCAAATAACTTCACCAAGCTGCAAAGCCGAAACACTTCACAAGCTACAAACTGAAGAACTTCAAAGCCGAAGCACTCCACAAGCTGCAAAGCCGAATAACTTCACGAACGCAAAGCCGAAGACTTCAAAGATTCTTCAATAAGCTCAAAGCCAAAGACTTCACAAGGTCTTCCTCAAGCTACAAGCCAAAGAACTTCATCAACAAGTTAAAATCTTCAACAAGCTTGAGGTCGAAGACTTCAAAGATCCTTCAAGAAGCAAGAAGTTGAAGACATCAACTATTGATTCAAGAACAAACACACGAGTCATTGAATTAAAGTTTACATTTGAGATAATTAATCGGAGAATCATACATTAAAGAAGTTCATAAATTTGAGTTTTCTCTTGTTGAGTTACTCGTCGAACAGACTCATTAAACACAAACCTCAAAGTTCAATGAGTAAATTTGTAAGCTAAGCTTAATTTTATTTAATAAAATAATAATTGAATTAATTATTGCCAAGGAAAAAGCGAAAATTTTGTTTCATAATTAATCATTTTGTTTGTTGTTATGTGTATTATGATATTAATTACGCAAATAGTTGGGATCAAAAGGTTTGAATGATTGTGAATTTGGAATTAATTATTATATGGTTTGATGGGAAGGCATCAAATGAAATGAAGTATAACTTGATTTATCACATTTTGAAAGAGAGGGAATATGTCACATCTCGGCTAAAGTTAAATATTAATTAATTAAGCCCTTTCTTCAAAAGAAAACTAATAATTAATTAATTAATTAATTAATTAATCAAATCTAATCTCTTCAAGAAAAAAAATTAATTAATTAAGCCAAAATGGTAGCCCATAATTAAGAAAGATACATCACGTATGTCATTTCACTATCCCTAATGCGGTTGAGCTTAAACTAATTATTTATTATTCGTGGATTTTAAAAATATGTGAAAATTTAAACTTGTATATCTTAATTAGTTGACTTATACTCGAGTTTAACTATTAAAGTAAAGTCTTTTATGTATATATTTTGTAACTGAAAAATATTATAAAATTTTATTCAATAATCTGTGAGGGTGGATAAATTGAACACTTCAACCTCAATATAATTAATCTCTTATCTTTCGAACTTTACTCGAATGGGATAACAGAAAATATTAATGAGTTACGAAGTAGTAGAAAAAATGCTTACATTTTAGAGGCAGGGATATTTATTTAAGGTTGAAAATGTTAGAATATGAATATATATAATTAAATTTATCATAAACCATCAGCTTAAACTTTTTAACTTTTTAATTTTGTGATGATTTAACATGGTACCGGAGAAATATGCATGTCTTGTGCTAAGACCCTTGTAACGTCGTTTATTACCTATTTAATTAATATCGATTTACCAACCACTTCTTTTTAATGCAAACGTGTGCGAGATTCGAACTCATGACTTTTTAATCGAAAATAGTTGTCTTAAATAGTTGAACTGTGCTGCTCTAAACTTAAATATCTATATCGAGCAGCAGAGAAGAAGAGCCATTTTTTAATATACATAGTACTAATTTTTCATTAAATGCACCTAAACATATAGTGCATTAAAAGTATGAAAACTAAAAACCAAATTAGGTGTCACAATTTGGATGGGTTTAAGACTTTTCTCTCTCTCTCTCTTTTTTTTTTTTTTTTTTGGACAGTTGTACCCTCTTTATTTTGTTTTCTATATATTTATTTCTTACATTGACATGTTACCATCTTACATATTTAATTATAACAATTAATTTGCCACGTGCTAAATTAATAAATTAATTAATTAAGCACAAGGAGAGGCATGGAGGGTCAAAGATAGTACTCTCTCAACAATTTATGGAGTTATGGGTTGCCTTCTCTTCTTACAACATTTTAGTTCAAACTAAACCAATATTACCATTGCAACTCAAATTTTTTTGTCTCAAATATGTGACCCATTACTTTGGTTGGGTTTCAACTTTTTTTTTTCTTTCTTTTTTTTTTTTTGTATAATTTCAATTGATCCTATAATTTAAGTTTTTTTAGTACAACATTGGGAATTTGAACTCACGAATTTTTTTTGTTAGAAATAAGTGATTTGACTAGTTGAACCATGCTCGATTTGGTGATCCTATAATTTGAGTTAGTTTTAGTCGATCCAAATACTTATTTTTGCCTTAATTTTTTAAATAAATATATGGTATAAGTTTAAATTTCTGTTGTGCGTCTCGCATCAGTATAGTAGAAATTGCTTATCGCAAGTATATGAGTCAAGTTTTAATATAGATGGTAAGTGAATTAATGCTGATATGGTCCTCTAGAATTGGTTTCTAGCTCACTCGAGTACCACAGATATAATCATTCAATTTTATTTAGAGAATCGAATCCGAATAAAAGCATAGAATCAAAGAAAATAAACACGCACTAAAATAAAGATAAAATCAATTGGGAGAAACGTGCTAAGGAATTGATTTCATCTATTGAATCTATGAACCAATTAATCAATTACTCCAGATTGAACGAATTATATATTTTATAGATCAATAACTCTCAAATCTCAACTGCCTCTCTCGAGCGCAAGCTAATTCTCCTTACCAATTATTGAAACCAATATCCCTATCTAATTTTTATAACAAGTAAAAGCTTTATTGAGCAAGTCTTTTAACAACCTCAAAAAGATTTCTAAATCTCCCGATCTTAAAACCCCTTTAGTTATGCATCCCAATTCTAATTCTAAACCATCTCCCCCTAGCGTAAGATTTCAAGTCTAAAATCAATCAATTTATGGCCGGTAGATTAAAGACATTAATCATAGAGAAGCATAAATAGAACATTAAAAAACATTCAATCAAGAAAACTAAATAATCAATCCATAAAGTTGAATGACTATCAATCCCTAAGATAAGAGATTTATCTTCTCATATTCAATGTAAAACAATAAAATTACAATGAGAATTTCATCACAAAACTCGAAAAATCAAGGGAAATGAGAAGAAATTAAGTTTGGCGTGTCAATCAATCGTTCCTAAAGCGACCTCCACGATGCCTTGAAAATCTCTCTTCTAAGCTCTCCAATGGTCTCATTGCCCTCCAAATTGGCTAAAAAGCCAAACTGCCAAAAAATCCTCTCCCAAACTCCTCCCTCTCGGCGGCTGCAAAACCCTATTTTTATAAATAAAAATTATCGCATCAGTGACATGGCGCTACACTATTCAGAAAACGCTAAATTTAAACTTCGGAGCGTCGTGTTATTCTCATCGGGCTTTTTTTTGGCTTGATTAAGTGTTGTAATGTCTTCTATTTCGCTCGGGCTATAATTTTCCTCTCAATATGATCAATTTATGTCTCGTTTTCTCTCAATTATTCATTCCTGCAAAATATATTTTATGTGCGTAAATAATGTCATAAAGAAACAAAAACTAACAATTAATTCCAATATAAGTCTAATGAATTGCAGCTCACAAATTGCTCTATCAATAAAGTTTGTTTTTAACTTTTTAACTTTAATTTGAATGATGATAATTCTGTAAAATTTTAAACTTTTAACAATATTTGAAGTCCACCATAGCATAACTGAGTAGATTAGGGTAACCATGAGCTTAAGAGTTCGAAATCCCACCTCCATGTGGTATACTGAAAAAAAAATATTTGAAAATGCATATTTATTTATTTATTTATTATTATTATTATTAATTTGTCATTTATGTAAATGCGGATTTTGATGTTAGTTTCCAAGTTTGACGTGGTTTCTATCATTAAAAAAAATAAAAATAATAATCCTTACAAAATTAATAAAAATAAAAAGGCCTTAACGTTCACAATGGGTTGGGCTTTCTAGTTTATTTCATGATCCAAAATGACGTTATGGGTGGGCTGGCCAATTCAAAACAAAACAAATCAACATTTACTCTTCACAATTGGTAGCAGCAAATTTAACACAATTTAAATAAAATTTTACAAAAATAATAGCTAAAAAATTTATTAAAATACTAGGAAATCAATTATTATTGTTTATTAATATATAGGTCCATAGTTAATCAGTAAAGAAAAAAAAATCATAACAAAAAATTAGGGAAAAAAGTTCATGCATCTAATTTCCTCTACTGAAGCATGAGTCACAATTTTCATGGATTTATTGGTTCAGAAAATAAATCAAGTAAGCTACGCATGATAAGAAATGGGAAAATAATGAAAATATATTGCATAAATTAATTTTGTTTATTGTTTAATTAGATAAGAATTCCATTAAAATTATTCTCAAGACTTCTATTCATGCATGGACTGATCACGTTCTCCAAAGCAAAATAAAAAAATAATTAAAAATTATTTATGTAATGAAATGCGTGCTAAAAAAAAAATATGCCTTAATTTCTTTTTCTTTCGAGTAAAAGATGCCTTAATTAATGTCATAATCAAAGATAACGGATATTTTGGAGGTTGCACATTTCATCAAAAAACATAGAATATGATATTTTGCCAATTCAATAGAGAAAATAATTTAATGGTCATAACCTTATCTAAAAAAAAAAAAAGAAAAAAAGAAAATTAATGGTCATAATCAAACTTCTTTTTCTTAACAAAAATACAGGTAGATAAACGAATATTCAAAATTTGTCTATTTATAACAATTATTTTTTTCCTTTTGAAGGATGCGAACCCGACTTTACTTTAATTACAAAAGCATAATGGAAATGATTGCAAATTAGCTCATACCTGACGGAAGGAAGGTTGTTTGATGATGAATTAAATTCTAGTTTTGTATTTCTAAACATAATTAATTTTGGCTCTCGCGTCAATGAAGAAAGTAGCGAAATGCAATATTTTTTTGTATAAATTACAAGATTCAGTGAACCACCGAATCTTCGAACGCAAATTGTGTCCCCACTCCACAGCCCTCTATCTTGTTGCTGAAAAGGTACTCAAAAAATAATAAAATAATTAAACTTAGTTTACCCGCAAATTTCCTTTTGTAGTCTTTTTATTATAAAAGTTTAATTAAAATTACCCGCAACTGTATTTGATTAAAAGGTCGTGAATTCAAATTCTCATCCTACAAAATTACAAAATTATTTGTTACTAAAAAATCATTAATAACTAAATTAAAAAATTAAAGTGAAAATTAATGTTTAAATCCTAACTTTTAAAATGTCTATTTTAGCTAATAATTATGTTTGTCATTGCTATCATTTTTTCCAGAGTTATTTTTTTAGTACCACAGATGTGAAGGTGAATATTTGAATATGCAATCTGAACAAATGAAAAGTAGATATCTTTAACTATTAAGTTATACTCATGATATTAATTATGTTTTTGTTGAAATCTGATTACTCGTTAAGCTTGGCAGGTTTGACAAAGTTTTGGGGGACTTGCATAGAGAAAGAAAAAACTCCAACGTTGAAGTCAGTAATGGTCCGAGCTATTCGCTCTCAAGATAAGCAGTCAGAATCGCGTACCTGCAGTCAAAGTTTGTCCATGTATTTATAGGCACCCCACCTACCAGTCGCTTTCCATGATCTCATTATTTTCAGCGCGAGATCTACAACCATGGCTAATGTGAGGTATTAAACAATTATGAGATGTTCCTCGGCTCAGCCCTTACTAGAGTAAGCTCGGTGGTACGATTTCCCAATCGCAAGACCTGAGGTACTATTCATCGGCTCTCGAGAACTCCTCTTCTTCTAACACATGGAAGAGGTTTCAATGCTGCCCAACAAATTGTTCAACGGATAGATAGTGTGATTTTAAATACATACACGAATAGGCCTAGTGGGACAGATAGATCATACATTCCTCAGTCAACCCTATACAAAAACCATTTAATGTTCCCTCCGTGAAAAAAGGAGAAAGAGATAAGATTTTAGTTAGACGAAGCATGGTAAGATTAGAAAAAAGAAAAAGATAGAATTAGAGGAGATCTTGCATATTTATTTACAGGTACTACTTGATTTACTCCACCTAACAAAATAGAATAGAAACTCTCGCAAGGTAATAGGGAAGTTCATATGATTGAGGTATTGCATTGTGGTAGATTATTTGAGTAGAGTGATGATGATACATAACAAAATTGTTAATTTGATTTATTAATTAAAAAAGGGTTAAAATGAAGCGTGAGAAACAAGTGGGCAGAAAGTGAAAGTGAAAGGGGCACATGGAACTTGCAGCATAGAAAGTCAAGGTAAATGAAAGGGAAAACATGAGAGAAATGGCATGTGATGTGATGGCCCTCAAGTTCAATTATGGCCTATGGAAGGAGATGAAATTTTCAAATAAGAATTAAATTTTAAGACTGTGTGAAGTGAAGGGATAGATAGAAAGGGACAGATATTGATCATTTTTAAAGCCTAAATACATATTCTACTCCTCAATGTTTGTAAAACTTTTCTATTTTTAAAGAAAAATTCAATTTAATTCTTAATGTTTTAACATTTTCTTATTTAGTTCTCCCTTAAAATTCGGTACAAATTTAGAGGAGGAAAAATATCAAATAAAAGAAGGAAGTTTCTAATTTCGACTTTTCTTCCCTTCTTATTACTTTCCTTCGATTCATTAAGTATTATGCGATATAAGTTTATCGTCAAGCTAATTTTAATCAATGACGAGGAATTAAATTAGAAAATATTACAATATTAAAAACTTGTTGAACAATAATAACTAAATTGTAAGTACTGCTGAATATTAAAAATTAAAATATATATTTAGCTTTTTTTTTATCTGCTCAAAAAAGCTGCTCTATCTATGTCCATGTTATTAGTTTTGTATTAGTTAGACTAATAAAAAAAAAATTGCCTGATGGTAATTGCCTACCCAATATCTTCTCCGAATATCACAGAGCATCAAGCGAAGTAGTGGCGAGTGGGTGATTAGAGTATTGTTCGACAAACAAGTTCAAATTCTCTCTTCTAAATTTCCAGAGCTCCTAAAATAATCATACAGTTTATGTTTCGACTTATCTGGTCAAGTCCAACATGTGATACATGGTAAAGAATTTCCAAGCCCTTAACAACATTTTATATATTCAATATGATAACATCGAAAATACCAATTATTTTGTAATAGTAATTTTATCAAGAAGAAAATGCCTCGAAGAATATATTATAGTCATCTTAACAAAAGGGAAAAAAGGGTGTGTAATGTTGGAAATTAAGCTACCTATGACCTAACCAAATTCCATGGCCATAATCCATAGAAGGCATGGAGTCCACACCCTCTCCATTCAATTCAACTAAACCAAACCTTTCCAACTCTTCCCCACATAAATAATTCCCTTTGTTCCCACATTAATTATGACTCTTTCAATAATTCTATATTTCTAAAAATGATTTATTCAACTATAAACCATACATAATTAAAACAGATTAAATTATAAATTTAGTTTATAAAATTTAATGTGTGATAAGTTCTATCTAATAAATGTATGAAAAATAGGTCCACAACCACAGATGAAGATTCCCCCCCTTGACGTGTGGTATAATCCAAACATCCCCAGCCACAACATAATTTCTCCTTTTTCTTTCCCCCACCCATTAAAAACTAAAAACTCGTCACCAAAAATAAAATCATGTAATTCAATTTTGTAAATTAAAAAAGATTTTATCTTCTCACATGGCACGTGTCGACACATGCACCAAATTGCCACGAAAAAAAGTTTCTTCAGTTTCGAAAATCATCTCTACTTTTTACTTTACTTTCCATATATTGCTTAATGCTTATCTAAGAAAGAGAAACATAATCCACCCTTCACTGCTAAAAAACTCCCCCAGTTTCCAAAATTTTGTTTTTGGCGTAATGTTTTTCCATGTAATTAACCTATACTTATCTGTTAAATCAAAAATAATAGTAATTAACAGTCCAGCCGTCAGAAATAGACAAAATACCAATTATTTCCTTGGTTTAATCATCAAATTCTTTCTCTTCTACAAGGGGCTGGCAATTGCAATTTAAAGCAGTAACCTTTAAAATCACTCCAAATAAATAAATATATATATTTATTGGTTAAAATACTAGTTTTGAGTATTCTAATTTAGGTTACTTTGAATCTTTTACTTTTAATTTTGATTTATTTTAATACAATTTTAGACCTTCAATTTTATTTTTAATCTCATTTTTTTTATCATAAATTCAACCCGATATTATAATCAATATATTTTTTATAAATTTATGTTAAAATTTTATAAATTTTTTTAGAAATACAAGAATTAAATTTTGAAATTATATAAAAAAATATTTTGAAAGTGGAAGGATTAAAACGATTAGGCTGCAATTGCAAAGAAACAAAATATTATTTTAACCTCTTTTTTGTTTTAATATCAGAGTCGCTTATTTTGCTTCGATTGCATCATCCTCCCTCTGCCGTCTGTGTGTGTCCTATTTATACATTGATATTCTCCCAATTTTGGATTATTTGGTATGTTTAGAGAGAGAGAGAGAGAGAGAGAGAGAGGGTATGTGTTCGATGTTGAACTCGCAGGGGATGGCGCTGGCCACCGCCATGGCTGCGGTATCGGGCACTGTGATTCTTCTGTCTTTTTGCATCCAAAAATCCATTCCCACTGCCCAGTTCTCAATTCACCCCTTCTCGCCTCCAAATCTTCGCTCCTGTATTCCTTCTGGTACGTCTTCACAGAGTTAATTTCTCTTCGAGCTTTCAGATTTCTGTAATTTCAAACTAATTTTAATTGTTCTGTTGCAGAGACGAGGAAAAAGGAGAAGGAGAAGAAGAAGAAGAAGAAGAGGGTTCATTTTGCGGACGACGTGGTGGATCCAATTGGGAACGGCGAAGACTTCCGAAGGCACCACGAAATCGCTTCCAACAACTGCGATTCTACGCCGCCGTCGCAGAAGAGCGGCGGCGGGGGAGACAGAGGAATGCCGGCCAACAGAGTGGCGCTCTACAACGGGATTTTGAGAGATCGTGTCGTTCACCGATTCGCTTACTCTTGACAAATTCTGGACCCTTCACCAAGTTTCTACTTAATTCTATGTTGACTTAGTCTCCTTTTTCTTTTTTTAATTTTTGTGTACAAAATTCAAGCTCTGGCTTCTGGGTGCGTTGTTGCTCAAAATCACCGCCAGAAAATTGTAAAGCCGATTTTCTTTCCCCTGTACAGAGATGACGTAATTAATTAATAATTACCCTCTTCATAACCTTTTTTTTTTTCTTAATTAATGAAATCGGGTAGAAATTAATAAATGGTTTTTTATTTTTGTTGACCGGCAATAATTGGAGTTGTGGAGGGCGGAATTGGAATTGCTTTATTATGGCAGCAACTGTAAGGGCAACGGTAACGGCTTTTTTGGGGGGCACTGAAGAAAGGTGGGTGGGTCAGTGGGTAGCCTGCCCACTGCTGTCATCTTTTTTTTTTTTTCCTTTAATTTAAATTTAAAATTTATCATTAATAATTTATTTAATAGTGCAGAGAAAGTTTGAACATGGGCACGTTCCTTCCGGGATGCTTCCTCTGCCTTTAGCCAATAGCCAACCAACTCCTATAATTTAATCCAAGCATGCTTAGACTTTATTCCTTGTTCAAAGAAATATAACTTGGAAGTTGGACCACACAAAACAATAAATTAGTCAATTTTTCAAAAATAAATAATGCTGTAATTATATATATATATATATATATATATATATTATATACGTGTTTTATTTATTTATTATTTGTTCTCTATAAGTCACAATTATTGACCGCGTATTTTAAGTTTATATGTGAGTCTGAAAAAGCAGGGTTGTTGGTTTTCAACTAATTTGTACTGGTCACACCCCATTCCCATTTCCATTTCATAGTGTTGATGGAAAAAAATATACACCATATAGATTATACCGATCTACATTCAGAACTGCAAATAAAATAGGTTCTCACATAATATATTAACTATACTGTCGTCCTCTTGCTTCAGAGTGTCGTAAAAATAACCACCTAGAATTACACAATTAAAATCACCTCTACCAAACCTTCAGGATACAGGCTTCTTTTCATGTACTGCCAACGACCACTCTAAGTCTTTTTTATTTTGATTTTTTACCAATGAATACAAACCCCAAATCACCTACATTTATAAGGACTTCTAAGCCTAAATGAAAAATGACTCAAAAATGAAATACGGGGTGGAATCGGAGTCATAATGCCGCGGCGCTGTCTTCTCGTCAGCTTGCCTGCCGTAGTTGCTTCTTCTGAGTTTGTAGCACCATAGCGTCGGGGATGGAGCTTAGGCACCCTAATATAGCATTTAGATGCTGCGACCCCGACCTTTTTGATTGGTATTTTGTAATTCTATTCTTTTCTGTTTTGGTTCCATTAATCCAACAACAAAGGTATTAATCGGCAAATGGGCCTTGGGAGAATCTGGAATTTGTCGCTCCAACCCCCTCGAAATTCTGAAAATTGTAGTTGTGATTGTGAGTTTGTTTGGGCAGGCCATGTGAGGGTGCCTGCAAGTTCATGATCGGTTCAAATTGGGGAAAGATCGGACAGCCAAACAGAATATGGCCAAAGATACAAATAAATAAATAACAGAGGAAAGAGAGAGACAGAGAGGAATTATGCTTTCAATATTATTATATACAAAAAGCCTTCGAAGTTTCAGATGTCAGTGAGACAATACTATTACCCATGGTTTCAAATAATTCCCCCACCTAAAGAAATAGTGAATTTTCAAATATTAAATGATATTCTTTTATTATTTATTTTTTGTCAAATGCCGAATATGCCGACATTATTAGAGATAAAATCAATATTGTTGTAAAATGTAAATTCTCTGTTTATAATTATAATAATTGAAACGACATGCTTCCATCAAATACCATAAGTTTTTTTTAATTTAAAATATGTTACTCGAATTAAGTCAATAGTTCAACTATTGATATATCTTGTTTATTTTATAAAGTCGAAGACTCAATAAACATAAGTTTAATTCAATGGTAGTTGAAATTTTCCATTATACTTTAAAAAAAAAATCGTAGATTTGATTCACCATCGCCACCTCTGTCATACTAAAAAATACAATATATTATATGTGTCATGCTGTGTTTTATATTTCTAAACTGAACTAGTTTTTTTTTTCCTAAAAAATACATGTTTTTGAGAGTCAAAACTGAACTTTGACCACACGAGCTAATTATATATAACGAAATGTTATAGAAAGTTGGAAATTAATGAATAAAACAGGCAGCCTGTTTAAAGATAAACATCAAGAAGCTAAGGTGCATGTGAAAAACGACTGTCAAAATTTGAGTGGGAAAAAAAAGAGAGACAATGGATAAGAATTTGAAACCAAAACAACGAAATTGAAGGTCATTTTCTAGAATTAATTTCGTAGGAAATGGAAGGATGTAAGATAGTCAAATAAACACGCAACAGTACGATTTTAAATAACAAGTAGTTAAGTAAAAGTCTATCTTCCCTTCTCGTTTGAAAATATCCGACCATTTAATCTAAGATATATGTCTTAATTAATTGTACTTTCATATATCTATTACTGCTCGCGTCTGTTACATATTTACACAAGTAAGAAGGTTAAAAAAATTCATAACTTCAAATAAATAGTATATTTGAAAGATTAATATTGAGGACATAAGGAAGGTAGATTTAAAAAATAAAACAAAAATGGAGTTAAAAAAAGCAACTGTTTTCAAACGTTTTTCTAATTTTAAAATTAGAGAAATGTTGGGGTTGGACCGATAATTGTACAAAGTCGGTGGCCAAAGCATGTAATTTCTGAGAGTCAATTGGAGTACCAAATAATTTGGTGTTCTGAAAAAATAACTTTAATAATTAAATTCACGTCACTTTCAACTTGCTCCAACTTGGTAAAATAACTTTTATTACATGTTGCAGTTAATTATTGAATTAGATAAGTCCCTATAAATTTCGAAAAATAGACATTACATTATATTATGTTAGTAAATTATAATTTTGTTGGACTTAAGTCTCAATTTAGAGTTATTTGTGCCCAAATGGTAACCATAGATTTTAATGTGCTATTACTAACCAGATCAGATTATTTATTTATTTATTTAGAGTTCGATTCAAAATATTTTCCTTAGGGATAGCATGGTATTTGAATTATATTTACTAATATAATTACTTTATTATAGTAATGTATTTTTAGCGTAATCATCTCTTTGTTATCTAACTTCATCCTACAAATTACAACCTTCCATTTCCTCGTGTCAAAATCATTAATTGAAGAAGAGACCACAAATAAAATAAAACCACCTGAAATAATAAACACAACGCAAGAAAAAGCATCAGCCAATTGTTATACTGAAAAGGAGGGAGGAGGGAAAAAAAAAAAAAAAAAGGCAATCAGCCAAAGCTTAAGTGGGGACTGTGGAGTATGAGGACATACCCTTTCACTTTAAGAATCACCATTCATAATATAAAGTACGCTTTAAAAAGTACTTTGTGTACCTAAGCTCTTCTCTAATTACATGCCTTCTCAATGATTTCACCCATTAACTTTTTTGACCCTTTTACTAGACATAAATAATTAAATAATGCACCTTTTGAAAAAAACAATATTCAATTTTAATTTTACTACGTATACAGGCTAAGCCAACGCCAACGAGTGATTCAACATAGACTAATTATCAAATTGTAAACAAAAATTTACATTGGTATTCTGTTTGATCAAGTACACTCTGAAACTTAAATTAATACTTAGTCTAAATTTTTATAAGAAAACATTGAAAAATACCACCATGTGCGATGACGATATCCATACCTGTCATTGAGAAAATCTTCTAATGGCTATTAGTATATTACTTACCAACAAAATTAACATTCTACAAGTTATCAATTGAAGTTGATCTTCACCTTGTACGTATTTGGTCACTTTCCTCTCATCCTCGATAAATTTGAGCTTGAGGCCAATATGTTTAAACATAGCTCCATCAGACTTTGCTAATGATCTCACCATTAACAGCTACATAAGAGTTGATTAAAAATGATTTGAAAGTACCAAGCATGGCGTGGGAGTTTGATAGATAAATTAATTGGGAAGCAATAATATATATTTTAGGTGGAGGGTGGGTGGCATTTTAATTTACTAAAACTTTAGTGAGAGATTGGTTACTTACAGCCTTGCAAAAAGGAGGAGTCAAATTCATTCATTTAATTGGACATGAATTGTTACGGGAAACTTTAACCATTTTATTAATATTTAATTTCTCCTTTGGTTGGAATTTTTCTAACATGTCTCGGTTAATTAATAAACAAATAATTTACCTTGGAAAAATGTACGTCAGTAACATACACACGCCATCACAGCACACGTGTCCACACCTCAAGATTTTAAATTATTTATGTTTTAAGCGGTCAACTTTTCGTAAATATTATATACAGAAAATTATAAAAAACCGAGCGTCATATTTAAATATATATGAAGAGGAAGAGTTCCCAATAAGCAATAAAAGACTCTGTTTTTGGGTTAATAAACAATAAATAATTATTAAACGTGTTTTTGTTTGTCGTCTCAGAACAAAAATACATTTTATAAAACACAATTCTATTTTTTTTTATTAAAAAAGATGAAATGAAAAATAAAAAATAAAACACAAGAAATGGATACATTTCGTTAAAATCCCACCTCAAAAAGATAATAATAGACCTAACAAAAGTTTATAAGATATGGTTACTTATCTTATTGCTAATTAATATTTAGATTTAACTCATGAATAATGACGAGGTATCAAACTAAAACGAGCATGCTAAGGATCCCATATTTAGGATAATCTAACAAATATTTATAATATACAATTAGTTTTGAGATGAAATTTATAAATGTGGATACAACGAGCACTTTTAATATGCTTAGTTTCAAAATGTTAATGAAATTGTTATTTTTAACATTTATGGCTCGTAAGGCATGCATAGACTGTCAGAAGGGTTTATTTTATGAATGAATAAAATGATGCATCTGGAGGTACAGGTAAATGCTTATCAATCAATTTCAATATTTGTAAATGTTGATGCGTGGATTTCGGTCCTCCGGTTCTCCTCCTTGCACCCACCAAACTTGTTGATCCGGGACTAGTACCTGCAAAACCAAATCGAGCTAAACCGGTGTGACTCTAGTCACACGGGCTCCGATGCTTAAG